>JANRMT010062836.1:2123277-2137442 GCA_026402145.1 Polypterus bichir lapradei
CTGTCCACCACCCCTTTTGTTATTCCGGCACACTGTTGACATCCGTGGGTAACAACAACGTACTAAACTGGAAGGTGGTCTACGCATGCATGGAATTTGTGGACAAACAAAGATCAAGATCTAAATGAAGATCTCTTTAGATAATTTAAAGCACAAAAATTTGTTTAGTTTGAATGTCTGTGTTTTGAGGTGTGACTGGCGTACTACAGTCTTCAGTAGTATAGGCCTGGAGGAGATTCTTAATGCAATGCCTATGTTTTAGCTGTCTCTCTACTGCCATCTAGTGCTTCTTCTTATAATTCATTTGCGGACAAACAAAGATCAAGATCCAAATGAAGATTATATATATATATATCCCTCGCTGTTTTACTCTACTATTCAAAAATAAATTCATACAATTGTAATCAAAAAATCATTGTAATGCTCTTTTCGTCTCACATTCTTGTTACAGTTATAATTAACAATTATTCCAAAATTCTGCTGCACCCTTACAAAGAACTCTTGAGTGTATTACCCAGTCCTATATAAACTCATTTTGTTTCCAGTTAAATGTAAAACTGGTTATAAAATTATTTGCTTGCCTAAAACGCACTTCAAGATCTGGTTCGTACACATTTGCAACATCACCTTAACAGGACAAAGAGGAATATAAACTTTTTGTTTGTTTTGGAAAATTTGTTGAAAACACTACCTATGTAAATGGAAGAAGCACTTTTCACATAAACACACACCTTTTTAGTGGTCAGCATCACACTTTCTCTGCCTAATACCCATAAAATCACAGTTGTGATACATAAACCCAGACTAAAGTGTCATTGCTATTAGCAAATTAGACATACCCTTTAGAGAATGTTTACATTCAGCAGCTTGCAAAAAAAACCCAGATAAATCAGCACTATGCAGGATACACTTTCAACACTATGACCATAACAAATATAAATAACAGTTATCATCAAATTTCCCCTCTGATGGATAAATGCATTGCTTAAAATGAAACACCTCGTCTTCAGTGCCCATTTCTCTGTACATGATGAGTATGTGGTGTGTTATGCCCTTTGTACATTCATCTGCACAAAAAATGAATGGACCTCTAAATTTCCTTAAATAAATCAAACTTATTCAACTTAATGTTTGAACTTAAAACATGATTATATTTTGTGAAGTCAAAATGATGAGACTATATACAGCAACTATAATATATAATGAATAGGAATATATAACTATCAATATATAACTGTATGATATAGAGCATGTAATTATATAGTGTTAAATTAAAGTGAGAGACAATGTAGTCAAAACAAAGTGATTTAATCCATTGCGATTAAGTGTTCAAATGGAATTAAATAAAAACTGGAAGGTGCTTAGACAAAGATTGCAAAGGATTAGTGGCAATAACCAATCATTTCCTTAGAGCAGTCAGAGGATGAGACAAAGAGGAAGGCTGTGTCATTAACTGCAAAAATTGAATGAGGTGTATTGTCCGACTTTATCATGGTGCAGTCTATGTCTTTCAGTGTGCAGTCATTGGTACGTTTTTTATTAGTTAATGCTCCTGTTTTATGATGTGAAAGAAATCAAGTACTGTACACACAATTGTCACCTGTGAATGTGCCTCCGAAATGGTGGAGTGTTCATAAAGGTGAATAACTTTGTTTAAAAGAATGGAACTTGGACCTTGCAATGATACATAGAGAAGGGTAAAGCCAAGTATTGATTTCTGTGTAAGCCTTGATCGTGAAAAGTCAATTATTTTGAGGTTTGATTGACATTTTTGCCAGGGGGCACAAGGGGAACTGAATTGGATGCAGCACCTGCTGCATTCACTCAGCTCATCATCTCTTCTGCTGCAGTTCCTTGCAGTTTTACATTTTAAGTGTGTGGCATGTCTAT
Organism: Polypterus bichir lapradei; assembly: GCA_026402145.1. Taxonomy (NCBI): domain Eukaryota; kingdom Metazoa; phylum Chordata; class Cladistia; order Polypteriformes; family Polypteridae; genus Polypterus; species Polypterus bichir. The sequence goes on from JANRMT010062836.1 coordinate 2,125,168, forward strand.
TTATGAACTGTAGTGCAGGTGTTATTGGGGAACAAAGCTTGTCAACTGTGTTTCATTGTTTAGCAGTGCACTGGCACCCTTTGCTTTATGGACGTGTCTCTAATACCTGAAACCCTTTGATCCTTGATCATGTGTCATTTCCTTGAGGCGCATGACACTTTACGGGATACCCCAACCCAATTTTCAATCGTATGTCTAAGCTTGCTTACAAGATTATTAAAATTTATAATAAAGTTAATTGCTCAGTTTAAATATCAATTTTATGCACTGAGTTAAAAGCTTATTTTTTTAGTTCAGTTTGTTCACCCACAATTATGTATGTGGTTCAAAAATTAGAAATCTGACTTCTTCATCTTCAAATGTGATATTACTTTTGTAGAGGGTGTGATCATAAATCAGACATTTTCTAGGGGTGTGCTGTCAGTGCAGTATAAATACATTAATGAAAAGTTCAGGTGATTCAACTTAACGTTTTTACCATTAAAACCCAAGTTATTTATTGTATTTTAAAAATATTGTCCAATATTTTATGATACTAATAGGTACTGTAAATGTCATATTTTTGCGTGTTGCATAATCATTCACACATGGGAAAGTCTTTCGATTCTTGTCAGAATTCAGTGTTATATCCTTTGTTTTCTCTAGTAATTTTTAATTGGTGTGTCAGTAGTGAAAATTTTACTTGGTTTGCTGTGTTTCTGTCAACATATTTTAGCAAGTCTTATAGTGGGTTGAACTTCATGCCATGGATATCTGGAGCAGCCTTTCACAAAGCTGCATGGTTATAGTGGGTGTGGAGCTAAAAAACACTGGACTGTTGATGCCTGGAAACATGTTCTCTGATGAGTTGGGTTACTGCTTGTACTCAAATGATGTGAGGCAACAGGTACATCATAAACTGCATGAAGCCTCCCAAGTAGACTGTGTGCAAGGCCCTGTTTAAGCAGGAGGCGGTTCCCTTTTGCTCTGGAGGATGTTACAATTATGAGGAAATGGGTCCTTTGGTTGAAGTGTTAAAGCACTTGAACCAGAAGGGCTACATTGGGCTTCTGGTAAACCATATATTTCCTTTCGTGTTTCAACTCCAGAGTGAACGCAGAATAGTTACCCTAGTCTTCTCAGTCCACAATTGTCCCATGCACAGGGCATGAACATTCTGAGGCAATCACACTTTTTGACTGGTCCGCAAAATCCCTACATTTAAATCACACAGAGAAACTGACTATTTGGAGCAACGAGTGAAACACTGGCAGAGACATCTGACCAATCTGGACAAACTGCAAGATTTGGTGCTGTAACGGTGAATGAAAATCAATGCTGCCAACATCTGCAAGCTGTTGGTATCCATGCCAGATAGGACTGCAGGTGTGTTTTGCTTTCAAAGAGGAGTAATGCACTGTTAGATAAGATTTTGCTAGGGGTAATTAATTTTTTTATCTTCAGTGAGAATTTCTGCCAAAATATGGAATCATAATGCTACCTTATTTTAATAAGTAAAGTCACAAGCTTGGTATAGAGATGGTACTTTAAAGTTGTAAAAACGAGTTCAACATATTCAGAAGACCTGCAGAGTAGAGGAGCAATCAAATGTTTAAAGGGTAGGATTCGAGAATGTGGAAAAGCCATGCATTATCATGCATAATCATTCCATACATTTTCCTTTCCAGCTTGCCTCCCTGAAGAAGGTTGTTGGTTGGGAGCATGCACTGATACAGTGCGTTCCTGCACCAACCACAAGACAAACCACCTCAGGATCCCAAATTAGGACCCAAGTGCAGCCATGCAACAGGTGACACCTCAGCACCACACTAGCTTTAATGGAATGGAACAGTGGCTGGAGTGTCAATTTTGCTACCAATTGACTCAGTTTTCCCTCCAAGTTGGAGGACCTGCTTGGAGAGCTGGATGCAGGTCTAAGGAACAAAACATTAAGAGCACAATGTGCTGAAACCTTTGAAATAAGTTTGTGAGTTTGTTAAATGCACGTGTGCTTCAAAGGACAAGTGCTGCGATTTTTTACACATACTTAATCAGCGTAAACACCATCAGACTGGTGGATGTTCTCTGGTGGAAGTGCTGTGTTGAGATGTTAAAGCTGATCTACTTAAAACCACTTATAAAGATCACAGTGGTATGCTGAGAAAATGAAAGCATTGTCAAGGCAAAATTTAGAAGCACCACTTCATCATTCTTTTACCCTGACATTGTTCGGTTTACTATACTGCTTATGTTGCTGCAGTTACGTAATGATCACGTTATTTTAATAGTCCAATTGGCATGATATATTGATAGCTTTTCTGTTATGTTCAATAGTGTCACACCAGTTAATGTTACGATAAATTGCTATAGTTGCTGTTGTCTCTGATATTTATTAATCTTTCTAGCAAAGTGTATATCATGGCCGGCCTGTACACTGGTACTGTGAGTGCTGTGCAGAGTGGAGGCAGGACCTCTGTGTTTTTCCCAGTTGACTCTGGGGTTCATCAGGGGTGTGTTCTTGCTCCTACTCTGTTCAATGCTTGTATGGACTGGGTGTTGGGCAAGGTCGTGGGGTCCAGCAGCTGTGGGGCATCACAACTGTGGGGGGGTTGGTGAAGAAAGATTCACGGATCTTGACTTTGCTGACAATGCTGTGATCTTCGCGGAGTCAATGATGGCTCTTATTGGGGTGCGAATGTCCTGGATAAAAAACAAGATCCAGGCCTTTAATGAACTCTTGGGCACAGCCATCAGCACTTTGTCTGTTTGTGGAGAGAGTGTTGACCTTGTTAAAAGGTTTACTTACCTTGGCAGTGACATTCATGTCTCTGGTGGCTCTTCCTATGAAGTCAGTAGACGGATTGGGAGAGCATGGGGGGTCATGAGGTTGCTGGAAAGGGGTGTGTGGCTCCCAATACCTATGCAAAAGGATGAAGGTCCAAGTCTTTAGAGTCCTTCCTGAGACGAAAACTGGACTCCTTTGGTACTGTGTCTCTCTGGAAAATCCTATGGTACCGTTGTTTTGACTTTGTGTCGAATGAGCGGATGCCCATGGGTTCCCAAATGAGGTACATTACGTGCATTATGGCACGTTTCCCAGAGGGTGATCCAGCTCGTAAGATCCTCATTGTTGGGGACCCGAGAGGCTGGACCAGGCCAAGGGGTCGCCCACGTAACACCTGGCTGCGGCAGATAGAGGGTCATTTCCTGGAAGGTGGGACTGGACCGCGTGTCTGCCTGAGAGGTTGCAAACCAGGATCCTGAGTTGTTTCGTCGTGTAGTGGGTGCGGCAATGCACTGTACCAGTGCATGCTCCCCAACTTGACTTGACTTGACTAGCAAAGAAGTATCTGAGCTGGATAAAAATGGCTGAACAGAATGGGTTTTAGAAGCATATTTGTGAGCTACCAGTACACCTCAGATGTTTGTATGAAACATTAGTCAATCGCCTTAGTCAATGGGTGGGCCTCTCTGACAGTATCTTAAATTGGTTTGAATCCTACCTGGCAGGGAGAAAATTCTTTGTTAGTTGTGGTAGTCACAACTCAAAGACACATGATATCCGACATGGTGTTCCACAAGACTCTATCCTGGGTCCGCTGCTCTTCTCAATCTATACGCTTCCGTTAGGTCAGATTATCTCAGGTTACAATGCGAGATACCACAGCTATGCTGATGACACACAGCTGTACTTATCAATAGCACCTGATGACAACGACTCTCTCGATTCACTAACACAATGTCTTACTGGTATTTCTGAATGGATGAATAGTAATTTTCTCAAACTAAATAAAGAGAAAACTGAAATTTTAGTGATTGGCAATAATGGATTCAATGAGGTTATCAGAAATAAACTTGATGCATTAGGATTAAAAGTTAAGACGGGAGTAAAAAACTTAGGGGTAACTGTTGGCTGTAACCTGAATTTTAAATCGCATATTCATCAGACCAATAGGACAGCATTTTTTCACTTAAGAAACATAGCAAAAGTTAGACCTCTTATATCATTGAAAGATGCTGAGAAATTAATTCACGCTTTTGTTTTCAGTCGACTACATTACTGTAACACACTCCTCTCAGGACTACCCAAAAAAGACATAAATCGTTTGCAACGAGTGCAGAATGCAGCTGCTAGAATCCTAACTAGGAAAAGAAAATCCGAACACATTTCTCAAGTTTTGATGTCACTACACTGGTTATCTGTGTCTTTCAGAATTGACTTTAAAATTCTGCTTATGGTTTATAGAGCCTTAAATAATCTCGCTCCATCTTATATCGGAATGTCTGACACCCTATACAGTATTCCAAATCGTAACCTTAGATCCTCAAATGAGTGTCTCCTTGCAATTCCAAAAGCAAAACTTAAAAGAAGTGGTGAGGCGGCCTTCTGCTGTTATGCACCTAAAATCTGGAATAGCCTGCCAATAGGAATTCGCCAGGCTAATACAGTGGAGCACTTTAAAATACTGCTGAAAACACATTACTTTAACATGGCCTTCTCATAACTTCACCTTAATTTAATCCTGATACTCTGTATGTTCAATTCATCATAATAACTATTCATGGTGGCTCTAAAATCCGTACTGACCCCTACTCTCTCTTCTGTTTGTTTTTCCGGTTTCTTTGTGGTGGCGCAGACCACCACCTACTCAAAGCATCATGATGCTCCAACATTGATGGACTAAAAGCCAGAAGTCTACGTGACCATCATCATCAAGTCCTTCTGTGAGAACCCTAAATACAAAGAGGACTGGTTCATTTATGTTAGGTAGATTGCCCAGTGGGGACTGGGCGGTCTCATGGTCTGGAATCCCTGCAGATTTTATTTTTTTTTCTCCAGCCGTCTGGAGTTTTTTTTTTTGTTTTTTCTGTCCACCCTGGCCATCGGACCTTACTGTTATTCTATGTTAATTAATGTTGACTTATTTTATTTTCTTACTGTGTCTTTTATTTTTCTATTCTTCATTATGTAAAGCACTTTGAGCTACATTTTTTGTATGAAAATATGCTATATAAATAAATGTTGTTGTTGTTGTTGAAAGAGAATCATCACATTCTACTAAATCATAGAAGCATATTGCAGGGAAAATTGAAATTAAAATTTAATAAGTAAAATGGCAGTTTATTCCTATATCTAAATTTACATTTCCCACTCCATATAAGCACATTAAATATATTGAAACATTCTGAGTAGCGAATTTTAATTTTCATGATCATTTGCAAAACATTGCAAGGCATGCACATCTGTTTAAATGTAATGTAAATACATTTTATGAAATAGCAAAGGCAAATTAAATTATTGAATTTGATTTTCATTTTGAGGCACAATTTACTTATATGGAAATGTAAATTTAAATATACAAGCACTTTTCATTTTGCTTATTACAATTTAATTTTGACTGTTATATTCTCCTGTTCTAAATGATTATTGTTATAGCCAAGTTAGTTTTTAAATACCTATTATATGTGTTGGTTTTATTAACTAACTGTAGCTTTCTCTTTTTTTCCATTGAAAGGTGCTTTGAATATGCCCTTTAAAGACCCCTGCAATAGGTTTATCAAGTAGGTCCCAACTAAGAAAGTATTAGGGAGTGAAACATAGACATAATACATTTAATAGTTATTTTCTATGTGTATATCTAAACTGCTGATGCACATTCAGAACAAGAAATGATCCTATAATTCGATCATTTAGCTATTTAGATGTTTAAACAATTAGATATTTAGCTGCACACAGTACTCATGTAAAGTCAGCTTTCTCATTCACAAGCTACCCTCTGGACATTACCCACGGTGTCTTTTGAGAGTATTGTATCTGTAGAAATTTCACAGTATCTCTCAGCACTAATATCAAAGAAACATATCAATTTGGGGAATGTAACGAGCTGCATCACAGACTTTAACACTCTACAGATAGTTAATAGCACCTTTCCTTTAGAAGTAGGGATGGTGTAGAGAGAAGTGCGTTGAAGCACTTCCATGGTGGCATTCAGAAGCTGTTCGATAGCAGTTGGTCACAGAGTGAATGTCTATCCAGAGGCCTATGGGTAGGTGTGTTTCTGCAGACACGAGACTCTCACCCCAGCGGGTAGCCTATGTTAAAGAGCAGGGAATGTGTAGGATTGTTGGCGTATATGCATACAGAAGACCTGTGTAAGAGGAGAGAGAACCACAGCAACAGCAGACAGTGTAGCCTAACTTGTACACAAGGAAAGTTTGAACTTATATAATAAGTTCCTGTTGTTTAAGGAAGACAAAGCAAAGCTAGCGTTGCTACATGCAAAACAGTAGGACTCCTGAAGCGTCACTGGGGATTGGATGTTGGAGAGACTGTGGCAATATAAAATGCTTGCACGGACACTAGAGTACATGTTTGGGCTGATGATCACTTTTAATCAGTTAGAGAGCAGCAAAGGTAGCACTAGTATTTTGTAGTTGACCTCCAATTAATACTGTAGTGAGGCCAACTGTTGTGGAGGAGAGGTGGTGAGCTGTGCCTGCTTATTGTAATTACTTGATTTTTGATGGGTTTTTGATTTCTTGCGGAATGGCCCACTAGACTTGCACTTGTTTTTTCAAAGGATGAACTTTTCTTTTGTCTTTGATTATTTTAACTGCAGAACTCCAGAAGGCACAGAACTTGCATAATTTTCTGAATAGTATTAATGCCTTGAATTTATCATTTTGTGTGTCATTGCTGAACTGACTAAAATGCTGAATTGAATGTCACTTATTTTTGATTATTGCTTGTTTTTTGCTCTTCATCAAGTGTCTGTGTCCTTATCTCACTCTCTATTGGTTTTTGTTTTGTTTCATAAACTACTAGATACCCAGGGAGCAAGTTTGCTCTAGGGTATATCAAAGTGGGAAATCAACAGCATATATATTTTACCAAACAGATGGCTAATAAGCTTCATGTTTTGCTTCAAAAGCTGTCAACTAGGAAAGCCATAGGAGGTAATGTTCATGAGAAGTGGAGCTTGTTGCATCTGCTCAACTTTCTAATTAGGTCTCCAGTATGATGTAGCTTGGCTAATTCTTTCACAAATAAGGAAGTAGTACAGCTTGTGGTTGTCCCAGTCCACAACAAAGAAACAACTGCATACCTTGATAGGAAAATGAGAACATAGACAGAGAAATCAATAGCTATTTTCCTGAGCGAGAACAGCTGCCTAAACACCACTACTTATGACATTGCCCCCACATGATTGTTTGGGCCTCTTGTGGGGCTTTGAAACATCAGGTTTGAGGCAAAGCACAATTTTTTAATTTTTTAAAAAAATGGGGGCCTCTCTTGCTGGTTAATGATTGGTTACCTTTTATCATCCACAGGTCTTTATAAGCCAAAGCTAAAGCTGCCAGACATACCTGTTGTTTCAGTTGATATGTAGATGACAGCTCAAGCAACCAAACAAAGATATCTAAAATCCATCTAGATGTTTGAAAAAAAAGAATCAAATACAGGACAGAAATGATTGTGTTATATGGATCTGAAGATGGACTACTGGAATTTAGGACATTTTACCACATTGGTATTTTGCATCACAGGTCGTTTTTCATTAAAAAAATCTCTGTATGGTACATAAAACAATATAGATAATATGAGTTCAACTAGTCTCCAAACTGAAGGTTTATCCTTGTAGAAGTCATTGAACGTGTTTATGTCCACACTTTGGCATACTAAGTTATTAAAAGTTTGTGGATGGTTAGCTTCAGGAGGTCATTCGTTGAGAGAAATAAGAAAATGAGGCTCAACAGATGACTGCACATTGTGCTATTTTGTTGTTTTTTTTTTAACGTTTTATTGCTTTAATAAGGATAATTGAACAACAATCCATTATCCAAACCTGCTTATCCAGCGTAGAGGTTTGGGGCAGAGGAAGCCTTTACCAGGAAATGTAGGCTGCAAGGCAGGAACAAAACCTGGATAGGGTGCCAGTCCATCACTGGCTGAATGCATCTGCAAAGAATATTGAGAAAGAAAATAACAAAGAGACTGTTAGGATTGAAACGGAGAAAACATCGGGATGAAATACCTGTAGTTACATTATTTGTGACATCTTCACCAGTCAGGCAGAAACCACAACCTTCTTTTAGTTGGGATATAAGGTAAGGGTGAGCTCTGAATGGGAAAACCACACCAAAAATTATTTTTTGTTTTTGTAAAGTCATTATAAAAATCTAAAGAAATATATAAAAAAAAACAAAAATATATAATACGCTACCATAGCTGTTCGTTTGTCTGTCCAGGATTTTAAATCACCTGTAGCTTGCAAACCGTTTGAACTATTGACCTGAAATTTGGTACACATATACTATGTGATGTCTACTATCCACTTTCGGGGTGATCATTGACCTCCAAGGTTATTCTTCTTTTTATTTTATTGTAGAATCAACTCTCGGCATCGGCCAGCAGGATGGGCATGTGGTGCATGCGTACGGGTGCCGTTCTCATTCCCTACCATCTTCGCCGTCACTTCCCTTACCTCTTCATATCTTAAATCATTCTTGAGACAGATTCATGATTTAAGTGCCAGCTTAAGTGAAAAATTAAGGAAAACATACTAAGTAATTGCAACACAAACTCTAACATGTAATGATGCCAATGAAAGAAGAGAAGAAGCGGGCCACTAGGGTGGAGAAAAGAAGAGCTGCTCAATAAGCAGCAAGCACATCAACCTCTGAGCAAATGAACAATAAACATACAGAGAAAAAGGATGAAAACTAGGAATGCTCAAGTCAAGTGTATTCACGGCACGTTATCGTGCATTGCACTATTACTGGTATATATATATATATGCAAGTCAAAAGTTTACACTCATGCAGAAGAAAATCAAATAAGGTAACAGCCACCAAAACATTTCATAAAAAAAGAGAAAAAAAAGCTTTACATTTAGTTATAAGTAAAAACAACTATAATATTAATTACTTGTACTGAAGCTACAAAAAAAACCTATTACCCCTTGACCTATCAAAATAAGGGATAAACATGACTTAACTTATCAACTTCCATAATTCTGAGTAGTCAACTCACTTCATCTTCAATTTCCCAATTGGAAGACAGACTCTTATACCTTCATTAACTGCATCTCATCTAATAAGATCAATTGGATAAAACATTTCACTATACCAGGTGATTTATACCTTTTCTCTAAATGTCTACAAATAATAATATTTATCTCTGAAGTTTATAACTACATCCTTCTAATCTTAAAATAACCAGTTTTAAGTTCTTATGTATAACTTATCTAAGTGAGTGATGCTTCATTCCACCCATTTTAAAAAATGTCAAGAATAAGGTAAAAAGCTCTCTTTCCAATGTCAGAATAGTTTTTCTTAAAACCTGTTTTAACAACTATAGCTGTGGTTTTCAAAAGTCTCATATGCTATTGGGTTATTTAAGTGCTGGCTCTTGCACGCTCATGTACACATGCCAGGCCATACACATACCAATGTCCTAAAAACATGCTAAACCAAACCAAACCTCTTTTGCATGATCCGGTAAGGGAATACTTTTAAATGACCTAAAATGCTATATAAACTTTACAACCTGGCAAGACCAAGCCACTAACTGAGCAGCTGGGTAGTAAAAAAATGTTTTTGTTATCATAGTGACTAACTAATCATGGGACTGCTCACATCTGCTCCTAACTGTGCTAACGTACAGCTTGAAGCCAACAAAGAAATAAGGTTGGGTGGTGTGCAGTACAAAAAGATTTAAAAATGAAATGGCTAGTGGTTTAATGGTAAATCACATTCGGTATTGTGACAGTTGGTATAATTAGTTCATATTTGGATGAAGTGGTACTATATGGACTTTCAGGTAAATGCATCTCACTGCAGTCATAGTTTCTATCCCAGCTAGACCTGAACTCTGCTAAAATGTTTGAAAAAGAACCCAAGACAGCCGCACAGAAAAATGAACAAGGTGATATATGTTATGGTCTAAGTAAGAATTCTAACTAATGAACTGCTTTTCTAATATGTAAGTTTTCTCAGTAAAGCAGAAAATCATGTATGAGCCATTTGAAGTTTTAAGATGTGGCATTGAGTGAAGGCCCCTGACTCTCTGGAGTCTTTAAAGTGAGTCAAACATCATGGTGCTTGATTGACATAGTGGCTGAGAAAAACATCCTTTTTAACATATAAGATGTTTAAATGGAAGATTGTTCGGTTTTTATTTATCCTTGAGCGAGTCATTGATCAGCCAAGGGGAACATCATCAGAGGACTTTGTATCTGCCTTAATAAGGATCCTCAGAACCTTGTGCAGGAATATGTAGAATGTAAAATAGCAAGAAACAAAACTATTTGTAAACTTTTTAAACCTTTTACATTCTTAAATTTTACTGTTCACAATCTTCTCTAATGACAAAGTTAAATACATGTTTTAGAACATCTTGATAAATTCAAAATAGAAAACTGAGAATACATTTTAGTTCTTCAATATATACAGTATCATCACATTTCTTTCCTTTGCTATAGCACTCCAGACTGTGATCAGATTAATTTTGTTTCCTTTGATCATCCTTGAGAAGACCCCAAAATCTAATTAGAGTTCTTCTATGGCAAATTCATTACATTGATTTAGAAATGCACACACACATCTGTGAAAACCCTATGTTAAATATTGTCCTTAATGATGTGTTTTGTTTTATAATTCGCCTGTTTGATCATTCATGTTTATTGGCACAATTCGCCAAAGAGTTCTTTGCAGCAAATATGCTGTGTTTGCCGGTGACTTTTTTCATCGAATACTTACCATGGAAATTTGCTTTGTGGCTGGCTTAGGTGAACATTTTTTTCCAAGCATCCCATGATGCTTTGTGAGGCCAGTGTGACATCACAAAGTGGTCATCCTTTGCAAGTGGCCAATTCGAAGATGACTGCCAGAGGAACTGGTAGGGATTTGCACGAATTAGAAAATCCTAACAGACGGGGGAATACCTTTCACATCTGGGATGATCAGAGAGGTTGCCAAGTTGCTTCATATCACACACCTCAAAACATCTGTATAACACCACTAAATGGATGATCTAGTTGAGTGATTCAATCAGATGCTCAAAAAGATGCTCAGGAAAGTGGGGCAAACATATGGGAGAGACTAGGATTACCTCCTCTCTCTTGAGTTCCGTGACTTGCCACATGCATCTACAGGTTCCTCCTCATTCGAATTACTCTGTGTGAGACAATTCCTCAGATTGCCCAACTTCATCAAGGAAGGCTGGGAGTAGGGTGGCAGTGAAGTGCAATGCTTAAAAACAAACCAGAAAACACAAAAAACAAATTGGAAATTAAACACAAAACCAAATCAGAATACACAAAAGAAAATTGGATACACAAAAGTAAATCTGAAAACACAAAAACAAACTGAAGATGCAAAAACAAATCAGAAATCACAAATGAAATGGAGCAACACACAAATAAAATGACACCTGTGCAAATAAACTGGGAAACATGAAAACAAAAAGAGCAGCGCATAACCCAAATCAAAGTGTAAAAAAACAATGAAAGCCTAACGTACATCACTATTTAATCCCAGCTTTTCAATGAGTGGTGTTAGAAGTGAGAACACTGAAAGGTAAAAGAGATCTTATTTTGGCAGAAAAGATAATGTTTGCATAACTTTACACTCTCTGCCAGATCAGTGTATAAAGTAATGTTGACAGAACTCCGAGTGAATATTGGCAATATTTTTATTGCACTAGTATACATGCTCCTGACTTGTATTATTTACCATTTTTGCAATGTAGTGTTTGTATGACCAGTTGTATTCCTAGTGTTATTAACTTTTTTAATACAACTGGGGCACCAGACTCCACAAGTTCAGCCTGGAGACAGGGCTATGGTTCTGGTGCCCACCCCTCACTCCAAGCTCCTTACCCACTGGCTTGGTCCTTTATAGGTGCAGGAGTGAAAGGCAGTTGGTGAACTACCAATTTCTAAACACCTAGTTGTAACTGATGTGACACAAAGATTTTCATGCAAACACTTACTTTTAAAAATATGGATTGTTATACTCACTGATCTTCAGCCATTTGCAGCTCCCTTATTACATAAGCAGAATAACAGCTGTTTAGTTTTGTGCATGTAATTTAGGTGCAATAATCCCAAAAGCCCTTAGGGCAAAAGCGGTTAAGATCATTGGGTAAGGTCATCATATCTTTTCAGGAATCGTTGCCCTAGAGCCACACAGTGAATTAGCCAGTAAAGCTAAATTTCCCACTTGGGACAAATAAAGTGTGCTATCTATCTATCTATCTATCTATCTATCTATCTATCTATCTATCTATCTAT
>JANRMT010062836.1:2137452-2220219 GCA_026402145.1 Polypterus bichir lapradei
TATCTATCTATCTATCTATCTATCTATCTATCTATCTATCTATCTATGACAAGGGTACCATTTACACAAGCAAACATTATAGTGTAATATGTGTATGCTGCAAAAAGAAATACGAGACAAGGTTCACCTGATCTTCATAAGTGAGGCTTGTTACCCTAGCAAGAAAAATGAAAGATAGGCAAAGAAAATCAAAGGAAAGGTGAATTTATTACAAAAATAAATTATAAAAAGAAGGATGCAGGGTTATGGAGATAATCTACACATACAGTAACATATGAATAACAATAAATCTAAAGCCACTTCAGTATCTATATAAGACCTGTACTGTCTACATGTGAAGTGCCTTCTGCACTTACTCACAAGGTCTTACTTTCCCTGCTTACTTCTTCTGCCTTTTCTCCTTCCTTTCTGATATCTGTTCCTCCCACCAATTGTATTATTGCCACTACTATGCCTTCTGATTCCAAGTACAACCAGCATGTGGTCAGCAGAATCTTTTAAATACAAATATGGAAAGCTCAGCATTCATTTCTACAGTCAGGAAAGGGATAAGAAACTCCTGGAATCATCATGCCAAATTTCTCCCTAGAAGTCTCATGTCTCCCTTCATTTCTGGACCCAAACCTTCTGTTAAAGCGCCACACAATCCCTTTGGCACTTGTACATTATATTGGGGAGCAGATACGTTTTCCTTCTGCCATATAATGACATAGGAGATTCAAGGCATGTTTCTTGATATTGCCTATTGTCCCAGATGTACATTGATACCAGAGTAACCATCTCTGGGTCTTTAAACACATTATTGGGCAAAGTGTTTCCTATTGATAGTGATCTGATACAACAAACAATATTTACTCTGAGAGTGTATCTACTATCTGGGTGCCTCACAGCCTGATTCCTGTTCTGAACTACAGCAGTGTAGCTTCCCCTATGGCTAGGGCTTCTTTCACATGTGAGACCATTAAAACAGTTTTAAAAGACAATAACTGAAGTTGTCTTCACATGCTGCTTCCCCCAACATGCAGTACCTCTCCAAACCAAAAAATTCACCTAGGAACAACAGCAGACCAGTGATATTTTCATAACGAAAACAAGAACTAGAACTAAAAATATTATTTTTCGTTTTACAAGAACGAGAACTGAAATTAAGGCAAACAGAGAAACTAAAAAAAAAAAAAAAATTAGTGATATGTGAACAAACTAAAACAAGAGCGAAAACTGAGTAAAAACGAAAAAAGCAATAGCAGTCGTGCAGAGGGGTTGTTTGTAGGGCGCCCTGTGCCATCAGTTACGTTGCGCTGTTCATTATGCGGTGATCTTGTAACTTGGGCTTACTATAGTCACGTGGCACAACTTACATAAAGGATCGTTGTTGTTTGTTCTGCACATTTGGCTCGTCGGGTTGAAGCAGTAAGCACGTGTGGTTGACGATGGCGAGCACAGATATTTGCAGGTAAAAACTGAGGAAGTAACATGTGAAAATACTTTAATTACAGCACACATGATAATAAAAGCAACTATAGCGTGTAAGAAGAAGAAAAGAGTCTTGGAGTTTCAGTGCAGGACAAGCTGGATCAGTACTTAGTGGAAGTCCAGCACTTCTCTGGCACCATGACTGCACATCAGGGCAACAGAGTGAAGCTGCAGACCGCAATACCTCTAATGTAAAAAAAAAAAACAACTAATAATCATAACATAAAATAAATGTGCCCACTGGTCTGTGCTATAAATTTGTTTTCTATATGATTACAATAATTTTGATCATTTTTATAGTCAGAATCACTGAAATGGCGCATTTCCTGTTCAAATACAGGGGTGAAATGTGAGATGTGGCACCTTCAAGCCTCACCTCAACTCGGACTGCGCTCTCTCTCACACACTGGGTTGGTGCATGCAATTGGCGCGTGCCTGTTGCTGTCTGTCTGTATGTGGCCAACGTAATGTTTGCAGACACGTTATACACCCTGACATTCCACAGTCTGGCTAATATCTTAAATGAATGTGTGTGACATATCTTGTCTTGCTTGATCGGCCATAAAACCGCAGTGAAAAGGCACAAGGCGAGGCAGACGGTACACTGCCACATTGTAAGGGGCGCTTGTGAGCCCAACAGGTTCTTGCTGCCGCTGTTCTTCTACGCAGAGGCTCTAGGCGCCAATAAGTTAGCAATATCAGAAAGTCAAGTGCACTGCAGCAGCCCGTTTATTTTTATTTTTTTTTCCGACTGACTGCCAAAATGGAAGATTAAGAGTTTTAAAATTAAAGGAAAACGAAAAAGACTTTTATAAGAAAGTGACGGAGATTTTCATGGAGAAGGATAGGCTCATGGAATCTATTTACAAATAAAGGTAAGACCATAAACGGTTTTCAATTTTATAAAAAGTGGGATCAGACTAAAAAAAAATCCAATAATTAAAAACTAAATTTTGACTTTAAAATATTAATTAGTTTTTCTTGTTATCCTTTTGTTGTTATGTTAAAATTGATTAAAGCATCAGAATTAAAAGCTTTTAAAAACAACTACAAATTACAGTTAAGGTCAAAAGTGAAATCTGTGTTTTTTGTTCACCACTCTGTACTTTCATTTGTATTGAATGAGTATTCAGGAACTGCAACGGCAAATTTAGAACACATGGAGGGTGCAGAACAATTGCACTCTCTCCCACCACTATAAATGTAACGTTCTTTCTTAGCCAAATATGTACCTTACCTGTCTGTGTGTAAAGAATGCTGATGAGGTATGAAACATAACCAGTAGTCAATGTGCAGGCTGCCAATTGAATAGTGAATAAGCTACTGTTTTGGGTTCATATATTTGTAAATCTGACTCTGAAGGAGTCAGTGCCTCACCAGCTTCAGTCCTGGCAGCAGAAATCGTCAACATACAGTTTGCTAGCGCCAGGACCTTGTCTGCGCACATGCATTACAGACATTAGTTGAGCAAGTATTTTCACTGTGTGACTATCTGTGCAACGGACATCGTTGCAACATTAAGAAATCTCTCAAAATGTGCTCTCAAGGAGTGCTTCTTTAAAGCTTAACAGTAACGTGCTTGCACAGACTGGTTTCTTGGATTGAAACATTTGATCTTGCTGACTACACTCATTAGGCCAGTAAATCTGTTTGCTCATTGATAATCAAGTTGTGTTTAATGACATTATGAACTGTGAGTGTATTTTGTTGACTGAAACATAATTTGCATTGAAATATGTGGAGGTTAGCATTTGTGGTCTTGCAACAGAAAAAAAAACTAAAATTATACTAATATTATGTAGAAAAAGCAGAACTAAATAAAATAAAAACTAAAATTTTAAACACAGAACTAAATAAAAATAAAAAATTTTGACTCCACTGAAAACTAGAATGAAATAAAAATAAAAATTAATTCTATAAAATAAAATAAAAACTAAAACTGTAATTAATATCAGAACTGAAATATCACTGCAGCAGACGGTAATATAATTCAATTTCAATAAAGGTTAAACTGACCTAACACAACCTAAGCAAATTTAAAAATGAATTTATTTCCCAACTAGCTAGTATGGATAATTTTATCACTATCGAAAAGATATGCAGGGAGCAAGTCTACATAAGACGTGGTCCTATGTATGCCACAATCATGTGTCCAATCCTATAAAACTAATATAGTTCTCCCTATCATTTTAACTGCATTAATGAAAATGAATATAAAAAAATAGCAAATTAAATTGATTATTAAATTGATATTGATAGAACAAACGTTCAAAGTCACATTTTTTACATTTGTTTGGCCAGTACAATAAAAAGACGCCAGTTGCTCATTGCTTTGATTGCTGAGATATACACATATATTTTATATCACAAGAAATATAAATAAAATTCTGCATGGAACCTGCACAATACCGTGAAGTTGTTTTTTTGTTTTTTTTTTCTTTTTTTTGGTTCCACACTGAAAAAAAAGCAAACATAAGCCATTCATATTTAGATATCTGTACCAAATAAATGCAAAGGAGGAAAGTATGACATTTTACAAACCCCAATTAAAGTGAACAAAATTATTGGCCTATACATCTAATAGCTTAAAAAATGACTTAAGAATACAAAATTTAAATGTTCAATTTAATTTTTTTATTAATAAAAACATTTCCATTAATGAGTCCACCTCGCTCTACAATTATTACAATTGTTCTATGAACAATAAAGTAAACACTGAAAGAGAAAGATCATGTATAATATACACATATAGGATACATATAGAAATTTGTGATATAACTGCTATAATTGATTTCATTTCATATGGTGCCTTTTACAAAGAAGACTGTGTGAAACTACTGTACAATAGTACATACAGTATGTAAATAGAAAAAATAAAAAATATACATGAATTTATTATGTTAGCATATCCTAAAGTCTTCACTAGAATGCAGTATTTTTTTATACCTTATTATTTTTAAACCAAAGCTAGGAAGTGGAATTTGGCCCAGCCACCAAATACAATAGCAAACACTGCAGTGGAATGGCACTCCAGCATGGGCTGCTTCCTGTGCTGCGTCTGGTAGCTGCCGTTATTGATTATTGGATCTCTTGCTGTTTATAAAGCAAGTCACTTAAATGTGTATAATGAATTCATTCTGCCTCTTGAGTCCTTAAGGAGTACAGGTATTGCTCTGAAAGAAAAAGCACTAGAGTCTTTTGTGTTTGTGCACCTTGCTGGGACAGAAGCAATTCAATCATATGCCTCCAGCATTTGCTCCTCTTTGCAGATAAGGCTGTAGCTGTAAACAGATAGTTACTGTATGTGAAAAATCATAAAAATGAAAGAGAAGCATTCATAACAATTCAATGCAAGTGGAAAAAAATATATACTAAGGTGCCAGCTCTCACCATCACCTCAGTTATAATGCCTTCTGAGGAAAAGGCAGGTGTACTTATGCCATTTTGATATTTGGAAGCAGTGCAAATTGTAGTTCTGAGATACTTAAAAATTTTTATGTAAAATATTTCTTAAAGTTTATAAAAGCAGTACATACATTTAGCACCCTCTCTTGATATGTATGTAAAATATACAGTTCATACATTAGTGTTTTGTGCATTTAGAGAGCGGGATGTCAAATCTAAGTCACAAAACGATCAAAAGTTAAAGCTCTGAGTCAGTCTACAGTTAAATCACTAAACAGAGACGCAGTCAAAATTCAGAAACCTACAAGACTGAATAACTATTACTAGTACTTGCACCATTCTGAGTTTCTGTCCAGAATCTCGAATAACCAAGAACTGTATGAAATGACTTTAAAAACCCTCATTATGGTGACACCATAGGACTCAACTTCTGGTTTATTCTACATAGCAACATGGCTAGAAACAGGACAACTAAGCCCAAAATGGCATCACCCACGAAAAACAAACAACATAGTGATAAGATGGTAAATATTTTTAACAATTTAGATAGTAATAAAATAATATAATAAATCTTAACTTTGGAATCACGATATTCCAAAACTCACTAAGAGCATGAAATAAACTCTAAATAAATCATAGAAAATTAAAGAACTTTTGCTTACTGTTCATTTTCAAGGCAGAGGCGAAACCATGAAAGGTTACTCTGGAAGTGTGATATTCATTTCTTATTGTAAGTTTTTTTTTATTAAAAGTGTGATTTATTAGTTATTAGCACTTCTTCATTAGTATATTGTAGACAGGGTTGCCAGGTCCTTACAAAATGTATAGCCCAAAAAGAGCTTAAATTGAACTTGATCAAAATACAGACCAATATCTGAGGTAGACAAAGCCCAGAAAAAGGGGGGCAATGTCAGAGCAAGAGGGTCATGTATATACTATCAAATCTCCTTGTCCCCTCGGAGATATTTCAGAGTGATAGAATGCGTTTATACCATGACACAAACTAGGGGTTGCCTGTGCAACAGTACACAGCAGTGAAAGGGGTGCCAGAGGAATGACAAATATGATAAAAATGCGGTTGAGGGGGGTTGAAAAGTAGCCCAAAATACACATTGTTTTTAATAAAGTAGTCCAATACACTGCAACCCACGAAGTCCATTTTTTCCTGAGGAGTATGATTAAAAATAGCCCAAACTGCAGAACTGGCATCACTGATTGTATATATATTTATGTATATAAGGACAGAAAAATTCTGATGGAAAAGAAGCTATGTGCTTTCATTAGCAGAACGTTTGTGACTTATATGGGCATTTCTAAACAACATTTTTCTCAGCTGAGTTTAGGTATTATTAACTCTAGATATGTTATTAAAAGTAATAAAAATGTGTAATATTGACAAACTTAGCAATTATAAAGTAATATTCATGGGGGATTTCATTACACACTTTCCTAGTAAGCAATACAGTTATATGAAAATACATAACTATACTTCAATACAGCATCCACAAGCACACAGATTAAATATTTTGTTCTTCTATTGTTTCTTTACCACGATGTGACATTTTGTGTGTCATTATTACAAGATGGAATGGAATATAAAGGTTTTGTTTTTTATTTGTTTTCCAGTATGAACAGTAGGGGTGAATAATGATCAATGATGATTGCAAAGAAAATAACCAGGAGATGGTGTTGTGGTGTGACGTTTAGTATGTAATTTGATAAATATTTTGTATGTCTTTATTTGTAAGTCAGACAAGGCAAATCTTTTTATTTCATTGATGAGAACAGCAGCCTCAGCTCAACAAATGGTTATGGGGACAGGTGTGAAAAGGTATGTGCACCCATTCATTTGAAGTATGGGTGTTTAGGATTGGTTTTGAATCAGAGGCCAATGCCCTCAATGCCCTATTGAGGATTTGGACAGAGAATCTATACATTTGGTTGCTTTACTAAGCCCTCTGTCTCACACACACACACCATAGCCATGATGAGAAGAACACAAGCAGAAAGCACAACTTGGTAGCCATATTGAGACTGGCATGCAGCCTGTCCTGGAGAAAGCTGAATAGAAATGGTGACTTAAATAGAGACATTTAAATAACTACACATCTATGTGCCGCCTGAAACTATGTGCACATCTAGCATTTATCAAGTTGGTTGGTTGCCAATATTCACATGTACTTTGCTTCTTGTCACTAGTTTGTGAATATTATCAATAATACATTATTTAAAGTTGTAACTTAGCTCCTGCTTTTCATTTTACTCTATGTAAATGCCTAAGGTTATAGATGTAAACGGGAAGGTGGGGAGAAGTTATAAATACAATACAATACAAATACTATACCTTATAAACAGTTATAGGTCTATGGGATTTGAGGCATTCTGTTAAAGTCTACACAATAAAGAATACAAAAGGGGAAAGTGCAGTAATATCGAATTGTATGAAGACAAAACAGAAGGACAGATCCAAAAGAGAGAAGACAGAGATGTCAGAAAACAGGCTGTCATCAAACATAGAAAAGGCATCAGAAGTAAGCCATAGTTTTGGTTCTAGTGTCTATGGTTTTGTCTTTTGTAATATTGATCCAATGTCTGGATATCAAATACAGTATGTAGCCATCTTAAATAAGTGGAGGGAATAATGATCCAATATCTAGTGTATATGTTAGCAATTTTATATCTGGTACCACTGCTTTAAGCTGTCCCCAAGGCGCATGTGAGCGACAAAGTCATGTACATAAATTAAAGTTAATATTAATATTATGCATGTCATATGTCAATTGCAATAAATAGAGAAATAAAAGTATTGGTTCCAGTTTGACAAACAACCTTTATTTCTACAACACATTTTTAACAAAGCATAGCTCATAGTGCTTACAAAAAATATTACAAGTAAAAAGAAAAATAAATTAGAAATAAATAAGTATATGAATGAAGAAACACATGAAACATGAAAAAATAACAAGTAAGAACAAATACAAATACAACTTATTTTTGTGTAGCGCTCTTCATTAAATGCAGCGCTGTGAACAATTCTGTGAATTATAGCCAGTTGACAATGGCGAAGAATAAGATTGTAAAGGAGAAAGTCAAAAACAAAGTCACAGTACTGGAGCTTTTAGCTGACTGGCCAGCTATCATCTCCTGAGTTTTCTTTAGTGGAGTCTCACTTTATCTCACGTGACTTTTCTATACGAAGGAGAGCAGTCTGATAGTAGAGCCATGGCAACAAGTGCCACATCCAGATACTGAGAAGAGAAACAGAATGGAGAAGGGTTAGCAACAGTTTAAAACTATTGTAAGACTTATATTTCTGTACAAATGACAAACATAGATACAGTATGCACAGCTAATCAGCAGCTCTAGTCGAGGTATTCTAGACAATAGTAGTTGAGTCTTCAGCCTACATTTAAAAGCTGAGATAGAAAGGGCATCTCTTATATTATATGGAAGAAACTGCTGAGGAAGACAGGAATAGTTCAATCAATCAGTCTTTATTCAGGACCGGTGAGAACATGGATTCATGTATTGCAAGGCAGAAGAGTGCAGATTCCCCTTTTCGGTCGGCTTTATGTTTTTTTTCCTCCATTCCCCTTCCCCTTACTTATCAAGAAGCATAATACAGTATCATTTACCTAAGCATTTCATTTTATTATGGAAATGGGCCATCTGTTTCTGTTTTGTGTACGTGTCAGATGGACAGATCTTCCTAAAGAAGGAAAGGTCATCTTTCCTGTGTCTAACAGATGTGTTCCTAAAGAGGAAATTGTCCAAGGTCAGTTTACTGCACCCTGTCTTATGACAGGCACCTGTATGAATAAACTGCCATTATAGGAAAATAGCTTTGTCAGCTTTTAACCCTTAGTAGCTTGCAGGCAGTTAATGTTACTTTCACAATTAGCAGGCAGATCATTTCAAGACTTTGGAGCCCTGTAACTAAAAGGTTGACCTCCCACTGTTATTTTGTTAATCCTTGGAATCTTAAGTAGGCCAGCATCTTGAGAACTCAATGTATGCTCTGGTTTGTAAGTAGTGATAAGTTCAGATATGTAAGCAGGACCTTGGCCATTTAAGGCTTTATAGAATCTATAACCGGTGAATTTCCCAAATGAAAGAAACAGAATATAGAAATAGAACAAACATTTTTCTGATTGACATTTTATTGTAAGTTCCTCCACTCTGGATTCTGTGTGCTGTAGCATTTCAGATGCCCTTGAAATAGACTTTGTTGTGGCATGTGAAGTGGACCTTCCAATTCTACGTGTTTTTTATGGTGGCATGGGTATATTAACGAAAAGCAGGACAATTATAATGTGTTACATGGTATTACGTATGGAATAAGCACCACAGTGAGATGAATTTACGATATTTACAATACATTGGAAAGTGAATAAATAGTACCAGTCAGTCAGAAAAAGCAACACTGAAATCGTGCTGTCAGTCAGAAAGTGAGCAAAAAGCACCACAAATATGGAAAGCCAGTAAGAAAGAGTAGCACTTAAACCGTACTGGGAAAAATGAAGGGGAGTGGTGCTCTGTTTGTAAGGAGCGTCTGTGTTGAACCATGATGCCATCTAATGGACGTTGGCGATGGTAACTACAGAGAGAAATGACATACAACCGGTGCTGCATTTGGGGAAAATGGTGGGGGAAGGATGCTGTCTTTTTAAGGCAAGTCTCTCATGTGCTTGGCAAATTAAATACAGCACTATCAGTGGGAGTGTGGCATGCGGAAACGCGGGTGTGTCAGCCAGTCATGCTTACTGGGTTGTTCACGTTTTACATCCATACGGCAGTTCGTCCTCACCCAATCAAAGCAGTCAGCCTTCTCATACTTGGACACTTCCGCCATCTGTTGGCAATTTAAAGAAACATGGGTAAAGAGCGACGCACAGAGACCAAAGCTCCGCTAGATGGCGCCGTGGTGAACATCTGTTGCAACATGTGGCCATTTTGTTGATGATAAGTACGGGGACGTGTGCCGAACGTTGTGTTTGAAAAGGTGCCCTGCGGTTCACCACGAACCAAACATACCCCATGACCTTCTCACAAAGGAACCCCATCCCCAGTTTGGTGCCGATCGGACGGCCGGTGCAGATTTGTATGGCGGACAAACAAACATACATACACACAAACACACATACACACATACATACATCGACTCTGCTTTATATATTAGAAAAGGAGGATTTTGAAAGCATCCATAAGCAATACAGCACCTATGTAATACAGAAAACCAAGCAAAAGATAAGGTATAGTCCTTACTGATGGATTAAATTGCTAAATTCATTTTTACGCCTCTAATGATTGTAATGATAAGTTTGAAGCTAAGGTCAGATATCCAAGGAGAACAAGAAAAAAAAATTCCTGCCAGTGAAATGCTGAAGAAAATATATCCATAGAGGTTGCAATACTAAAAGTCTCCCCAGCCTCCACTGAGCAAGAAGAAGACCACCTACAACAGTATTTGACCATTTTTTAAAAAAGGACTGACATCACATGCTTTATGGTAGTAATAATGTGAGAAAAGTCGTCCGACCAGTGTAATGCAATACAAGAGAACTGCCCCTTTTTAAAAATATAAATAAATAAAATGTTAATTATATTATAAAATGTAATAGTTAAGCCTGCACATAAAAGCACATGCTGTATCTCCTGTAACAATATAATTTGCTACCCAAATTAAGGCTATTTTCAAGTCATAATCAAAGTAAACACCAGGCAAGAATTTTTGTAATGTTTTTAAGATAAGACTAGAATTGAGAGACTACCATTACCTTGCAATAGTTTAAAATGAAATTTTTTTTGGTGAGTAATGTGTAACACTTATTGATTGATTAATATTGATAAGAAGCAGGAATCATTTTACACAATTAATCTGTATTACCTATTTACAGTAGAGCATGAACTAGGCATCTCCTTCCAAGTGTTTTTTGTTTTCAGAAATCTAGTTTAAACTAAACTTCTCTTGTATTTCCCTCTTGAACATTCTTTAGTTGTCCCTCTTTTTATTTTAAGCAAAATATTAATTCACTTCTTTCTAAGCCAGTGTTTTCTTGAATGTCTTGTTAACCTCTAAACTATATGGCCTTTAAAACAATTCTCTCTGAACTTCTGTCACATTTTTTTAGTCTCTCTGTTGAACAAGTGAGAAAGTGGATTGAATATGGAACAATGGCATAATCCAGCTGTGCACTGTGTCAGTTTTGGAAATATGGCGTTGCTAGGAGACGGAAAGCAGGTGCCTTCTAGTATTCAAGTTCAGTTTGACATCCTGTAACAATGGAAACATATCTTTCAATTGCATTATTACCAAGAGAAATCAAATAGTGTACTGTAAATAATATTAAGCTCTTAAAGTAAGCCAGGAGATTTTTGCATATCTACTTCAATGCCAAAGAATGCAAATGTGAGTGTATAACTACTTAATTATCTCCAGTGAAAGTACTGCATGTTTGTGTATTACAATATAAAGGTTTAAGTTGCACCAAATGAATAACACAGTATAGTCAAGCCAATTCATAATTTGTCAAAATTCTTTACAAATAAGAGGAAAGTATTTAGGCTACCTGCTATGCTAATCAATCTGTTCATAAGGATTCTATTACAGACTGCATGTTTGCAGCACCATTTACTATTTTTTTTTAAATTTTTTGTGATTAGTGTTTTATTGAAAAAAAAAGTTAAATCACGAAATACAAACAACCTGAAAAGAATTTAATCTGTTGTATGAGCAACTAACAAATAAAAAAAGAATGAATAGGAAAAAGATAAAATGCTTGCCTCTGAGTCAAGTTTAATTCTGACAGAGGTAAAAAAAAATAGGTGGAACAAGACATGATGCAAAAATCTAACAGGCCCTAATACTAGCATGATAAAATAGAAATAAAATTAATGTTTACCTTGCAAGAGTTACCTTCAATCTCGACTTTAATACATTCAGTGTAAGTAGCTGCCTATTCAACTAGCTCCTAAATTGGGGTTTGAATACCACAATACCGCATTACAGAGGGCTGTTTATAAACTGCTTTTGCATGCAATACATTTTTCTAATGCTGTGAATGCTATTATTCTAACATTGTTTTATTAACATGTTATGGAATAATCATGTAATGTTTAACTGCTTGTTATTTATCAACCTGCTGCATAGCCATCTTTGTTTTGAGATCAGCATTGTCATTATGAGTTGCCAGTTGTCAAGACGCCACTACCCGTTGCTCTAAAGCAGACAGACAAAGTCGTGTCAATTGAGCTAATCAAGTACACCTGTATTTAAAACAGCAAGTCCGCTTCACTAAAGCCCTAGTTTTTGTGGAAATTTCTAACAAAAGAATAGTGAAGATTATGTCTTTGAACTACATGCCTTATAAGATATGTTTGACTTGTGTTTTGGTTCTAAGTGCCTGTTTCTTTTTATTTGTTGGTTTTGACCATACCTGTCTTCGACTTTGTTTGGATTAATATTCATTTCCCTGTTCTCTTTCCTGTCCTTGCAGGCAGTACAATGGAAAAGAAAACTGAAAAGGCAACAGCCTTGAACCAACACTCATCCAGAAACCTTGTTTAAAATATTAAGACAAATAATATGCAAAGTCCTATCAAAATTGATATCTGCAGTTTGACAAAACAAGCATCTGACAATGCTTCCATGTCTCTTTATAGTGTGTGACCACACCACATTACTCAACTCTTCTGAAAATCACTGTTTTCATCACTCTATTGTTGCCCATCCTGCATCCATGTCCAAACAGCCCCAGTTTCCTTATTTTGATCTTCAGTTGAAATCTTTTTGTCTGTTAATAATCATTGGCTGAAATCCAGCAATGTTAGAGTATTGAAATGTCCCACAGATGTGTCTTCCAGCAGGGTTAACTAGAGTATGATGCCAATAGGAACAGTATTCTGTACTTGGACCTGTGAGAAGACTGCAGGGAAGAGGTCTAGACACACAGGTAAAACAGAAAAAAGGGAACTTGTGAAGAAGATTGTGCAGTTAGACCAGGGCATTTTATCATTCATTATGTCTTTCCAACTGATTCTCATTATTTTTCTAGTGAACGGGTTGGAAGGACACGGTGAGTAATAAAAAAGACCTGATCTATCGTACAATCTTCTTGGATTTTTTTATTACTCACTATGTCCTTCCAACAGATTCTCATAACTTTTAAATAGCAGCTCACTTTGAATGCATTCAGTTTTTAAATACCCGCCTTTTTTCAACTCTATGATTCATATGCATATAGCAATGTTGTATTCACATAGGCTTCCATTTCTTACTTGTCCATATCATGCTCAGTTTTTGCAAAAGCACCACTTGCTATTACAGTTCTCTTTTGTATTTCCCTACTGAAATCATTATCTGGTGTTACTATGTTTCCCAATTATATACAAAACTGGTCTACACAATCCAGTTTCTTTCCTTCCAGATAAGCCAGTGCATTTCTATTATTATCCATCACCATCACTTTGCACTTTCGTAAAATG
The DNA here is from genome assembly GCA_026402145.1 of Polypterus bichir lapradei. NCBI lineage: Eukaryota > Metazoa > Chordata > Cladistia > Polypteriformes > Polypteridae > Polypterus > Polypterus bichir. The sequence goes on from JANRMT010062836.1 coordinate 2,150,815, forward strand.
TTCCTCTTCTGCAATATGCAAACCTAAGTCATTAGCAAATCATCCATCCATCCATTATCCAACCCGCTATATCCTAACTACAGAAATGTTTAATGTGTATTTCCCTGTACAAACTGTCTGTGTTCCTACACTTCCATTTTTTCCATGAACATTTCCAGGGTTGCCACAAATAATAGCAAGTACATTTAAACTTATTGACCTCTGCCTTTAAAAATTCTACCCCATTCATTCAGGCCTTTCTTAGTCTTGATGGTCATCTCTGATATTTCATACAGGCTTCTAATTACCTAATCAGTTTCTCTGGAATTCCCACACTTGCCAAAGAGCTCCACAGTCCTTTATGCATACTGAGTCAAATGCTTTCCTAAAGTTAATGAAGCAGTGCTGGAAGAGTTTTGATTTCATTAATATTTTTTCAGCAATCAATTGAAGTGTCAGTATATGTTGAATGGCACTAGTATCATGCCTGAAATGTCCCTGTTTCTCACTTTCATTCACCTTAAGTACGTCTCTCAGTCTCTCCTATAGAACATTAAACATTATTTTGCATAAATGTGGGATCAGTGGTGTTGTTCTGTAATTCACACAACTCATAAAATCTCCCTTCTCTGGTAGTGCCATCTACAGTAGATGGAATAGTTTGAATTCACCTTTCAGGGATTTATTTAGTTTGAATGCTTCTAGCGTCTTGCTGCTTCTGATTATCTTATATTTTGCTTATGCTACTGCTCAAACTACTTTTTCTAGTCTGATGTTGAATGCCTTCTGATACCTTTGCATGGGTCCTTGTATGCTTTTTCCTTGGTTGGTCCCAACTTTCATCTTTACTTCCCTCTTCTTTTCCACCAACCTGGAACCTTACCTTGGTTATCCACTGCTTTCCTTCATTTTCTTATTGTTTTCCATTCCTGTTGCTACATTATTTAATAGTTTTTTTTCCAGGATTTTGTTGTTACCCATTTTGTTGTTCTCTTTGACATACTCTTCACCATTGCTTTTTCCATCAACAGTTTACTCCTCCTAAATTTTCACTTTGCTGCTCCTTTCCTCTTAATCTGGACATTTATTTAGATAGCACTCAGTGGGAATTGGGAAAAGCTTGGGAAAGCTTCAGAATTGTGTCACCCACCCAGTTTTTATCAGTTGGAATTAAATTGTCTGTCCACTTGGAACTAAGTATCTTATAACTTGGAACTTGGAACATTGTGCTGTGCAAAGTCCAGAATCCATGCTTTAGCATCTTTGTAACCAGCATTATCCTTTCTGATCTCTCCATTCCAAACTTCAGTAATGAAGTTTGCATTACTTTTTGTTTCATTTTCCATGGCTCCTTAATATTTGTTACATAAGTATTCCAGGATCTACTCATCACTGCCACTAGTTGGTGCTTATACACAAATCTCTGTCATTTTCCTGGGATATTGTCAAAATCTGGCTTGTTACATTCTTTGCTTATTGGTTTGTATCATCTTCATTGCCTTCTTTCTTATTATTGATAAATTGTTTGTTTCTCCAAATGAGAGAATCTGCCATATATATAAACATTTTGAATTACAGTAAGCCCAATAGGACACACCATACAGCACTATGTATTACTATATCATGTACTGTAATATTATTTGTTTAATTCTTGATGTATGATACCTTGTGCTTTTTTTCTGTATTTTACATGGTTATGGAGTTGGAAACCATGCAAATAGTCCAATGGAGTATGCAGTATTCATCTTTGTAGATGAAGCCAGGTTTAACCCGACAAGAATGCACCAGTGAAGAAGAAACAGCAAACAACAGTAATACAAGTCCTATGCTAACATCACAGTGTGTGCAGCAATGTCTAATGATGGTGTGTTATTGCCTAAAGCAGTCATTATTCTGTATTACACCTAGTGCCACATCTTCTTCCTAGGTGAACTATAATTGATATTTACAGTATACCAGAAGACAATGGAGAGCAAATGAGGACAAAGGCCCCGATATTTGTTTTGTAAGAAAATGTGGCATTCCACCACTCTACTGAAGATAAAGAGTGGTTTGAAGCACAACTTGGGCTGTCCTCACTTTTCCTGCCACCATACTCTCCCTCTTTAAAAACATTGAGGAATTCTTTTCTGCATGGAGGTGGAAAGTTTACAACCACCATCCACGTGACCAGATGTTCTTATTGGATACCATGAATGCCTGATGTCAAGCTGTTTCTTCTTAGCACAGCCAAAGTTTGGCTGGGCATGCTATATGATACTTCCTCAGATGTATTGGTCATTAAATGTATTGTGGACTTTTAGTCAAATCCAAGGAGACTATGAACTAGCATGGTGGATATTTTGGTTAGGGATGCATTATAAATGCATATCAGTTCAAATTAAATGTTATTGAAGTATGCTGTAACATATTTTGTTCATTCCTGGACATTGTACAGAGTGAAAAGGTGTTTGTGTTTTCTAATACTGTTTTCTTGTAGATAAAAGATCAAACTTACTTGATGGACAATGATGATCCATAATTTATTATTTATAATTCTGGCTGTTGTTACCAATGTAGGTCATTATTTTGTGTGTGACTGAGTGGTCTTGCTGAAATGGAAACTTGGTCGCTAATTTTGAGACACGGGTGAACTGTTTTGGTGTTTGTAGGATATTTTGGAGGTGGGATTACCCATTTAGTCGTGCTCTATGGAGAGTTTTAAAAAAGCGACTTTACTATTGAAAAAAGCTTGTTAGCAATTGAAAAAAAAATGTGAATAAAAACATGTACAGCTGCTTCATTGGCACTGCAAGTGTCTTCAGCACCCTGTTTCATTGCACATAGAATTTTGCAAGCAGTGATTTTTGCAATGAACAACTTTTGTCAAATGCACATAACCAATTGAGGAAAGTATGAATTAGTTTTGGCCATCATGTCATAATGAGAATTGTATGGATGCAATGACAGCTGTGCTTTGTGCTTTGCAAAATGTGTTTTAGCATTTGCATTTTGTATCAATACAATGAGAACTGAAACCGGGCTGTGGCAAGCTGCACTGATGCTGTGCATTTTGAGACAATATTCTGGGAATTATGTTAGTGTTTGAGAAAAGCCGAAAATTAGGAATCAATGCTCTATTATAAAAATAAGATTTGTATTTATACTTGAAGTGAAAGAACAAAAACTATCTTTCACAGATGCTTCTGCCCCAGTTTCTAGAGTCACCATTAGTTAAACTCATAAAATTATTTACTTTGTAAGACAGCAGGTATCATAAATCAAGAGAGTAAACTACTGACCTTTCTAAAGTCAGCAGAGCTAACTAAAGTAATTTCTACACACGCAGAGATGTTCTGACTTTGAAAATAAGTTTCTGTTAATTCCCAAAGCCACACCTCAACTGCCAGAGTTTTGTACCAGATGGTTGGCGCATTAAGTTTGACATATTCTTTAACATGAGAAAGCATTAGTAATTCTTTAGCCAAGTAAAAGATAAAAACGTAGAAGGGTAAAATGTGTCTCCTCTATAACCTCTAAAGACTCCACAAATACATAATATGCACTTTCAAGCTCATTGAAATACTAAAGATAAAGGGTAATTTTCAAGCTGACATTTTGGCTGTATATGGAAATGTGATTTCACTATTCATTAATTCTGATTCACTTATGGTACTAACAAAGTATTAGTAAATATAATAGTGCTAAAGAAAAATCACATAAAACAGTAATGAAGTGTAGCTTTGATGTAATGGTGATTGCGGGTTTGGAAAAAGACAGAAACAACTGACCATAAATATCAATGATTAATCTATTGCTGCTTTTTATTTATGCCATTTTTCCTGGCCAGCAGTCATACTGCATCTGGAGGCTGATGCTTTAAAAGAATATGAGGACAACAATATTAGTCAAATGATATTAGTCAAAAAGATCATACTTTAAAAACATATTATAGAGGAAGAGCATGTCTAATTGAAAACTCCTCTCAGTCTAAAACAACACTGACCGCAACCGCTATTTGTAGTTCAAACTTTAGGTCAGCCTCTTATTCAGTTTTTGAACAAAAGGCTTAATTTTGAGATTGAGATGTCTTTGGAAGACATGCATGATTATAACCATTCATTTCATCAACTTATCATGCATTTATTATGAAATATGTTATAACTTCCTTGGCGCTAATCCCGAATGTGACTCGGAATTCTGTATAATTGTGGTTAAACCCGAGTCAGACACTGGGTGAGGTGTAAAGATTTGCTTTACAATGTTAAGCTGGAATAACTCTTGGGACAGTACTTATCTGCCATCTAGTGGATAGAAAAAACATTATTTTACGAAAAAACCATGAATATTCCTATGAGTTTTGACCCTTTAACTCCTCAATATTCATAAGTGTCACAGAGCCTTCATCCAAAACACAATATTGAGTAAACAATAGATTGTAACGCCAGTTTAAGAACAAACTGAAACTGAACTATTGATTGAATCAAGCAATAATAATCCATCCATCCATCCATTTTCCAACCCGCTGAATCCGAACACAGGGTCACGGAGGTCTGCTGGAGCCAATCCCAGCCAACACAGGGCACAAGGCAGGAACCAATCCCGGGCAGGGTGCCAACCCACCGCAGAGCAATAATAATGACAAGGTGAATTAGCCATCATGGAGAGTAAAAATGATACACCATATGACCGAACCGCCGTTGAATGCTTGGTAAATTTGGTTACCTGAAGGTTCACCATGGTGCAGGTAGATGCATGGTAAAAAGGCAAAATGATTGTGGTCCAGTACAAACGCAACAAAGATGCCAGCCTCCTAAGAACTGTTCACAATGCAGCAACTGTCGTTCCTGTCAGGGGAAATGTGGAAATCACTAAGCTTTGGTAGCCTACAATGACACAAGGAGTGTGTTGATTGTGCAGATCAAACACGGTAATTCTAAGCTCTTGTGTGCAAGCAATAGAAAAAAATATTATTAGAAAAGTGTGCAAAGATACTATGCAGTAGTGACTGCTTCAAGACATGCCTCACAAGGGACTTGTGCTAAATCTGCATTAGAACAACAGTGGACACTAGACATACCTTTGCTACTGTGTTTATGTTGACATTTTCAATCTTAAATGTTACTGTTACACATAATAATATTTTTGCTTGTTGAAAGAAATAAATGTTTTTGACTTGTTTTTCCAGGGGTAAATATAATGCTAAGAAGGCTATGGAGAGCCAAGTCCAGAATCAGCAACTCTATAAACCCATATGAAGATCAAATCATTAACAGGAAATTTGTTTCTCATTCCACAGTCCTCCCTTGTATTTATAGCATGGATACCTTTTAAAGAGTGCTAAAAGTCTTCCAGATTTAAACCATGAATTTCTCTGCCTTCCATAATACATATCACCTTAGATATCATCATGATAAAAGGAGCTGAAGCTTCATGCACACATACAAAAATTACAAAAATAGCAACCTGTGCTTGAATCTATGGTTAAGCTGCTTTCACTTCACAATACTGCCGGTATCTCAATTCAAGCCTGTATCTACACTAAAATACCTTAAAAGAAAATACTGTTACCCTTATAAAAGAGCTCTTTCCTATCTGCTGGTCTGACAAGCAGTTTACTGTATGTGCAAGATCATCAGTTTCAGCACTACAGAAGCCCTGGCTTTGAAAGGAGAGGGTAGTGGGCCCTTTTGAGCTCTTGCTGCAAAATAAAATATTCACTTAAGACTGGCTTCAGAGAGAAGCAGGTGGAAAAAGGTCGAGATCAATCAATCTGTTCCCCTAAACACATAATCTGCAGCTTTCCAGAAATAACGGTTGCCTGGATCTTCTGTTATGTTTGGCCGTCAAAGATGCTCATATAATCTTCTTCTTGAGAAGGACTTCATGAGTATAGTAAGTACAACCGTCAAACAGAGTTAAAAGGGATTAAAACTGTTCAAGATAAACTGTGTATCAAGGTAGCACGGTAGCTTTATTGTTATAACATTTCAATAAAGCAGAGAGTAATGACGTAGATCCTAATAAAAAGGCAAAGCTTTAGTATGAATAGAAAAAGAAAAAAAACAATACAATTCAAATAAAATTCGGCATGAGGAATAATGAGTTATATGAAAATGAACTAAATACAACAATACAGTTAGCTTCGTTAAATGCATTTCCTTTAGTTTGTCACATAGGCATACAGTACTGTTGTGCTCTCAGGTTCCTAGATTCAGGATTAGGGGTAAGCAAGAAATGCAGAAATTTTGGAAAAGTATCCTAAAAAATACTTCAAAGATGCAGTGCATATTGATGTTTGTCAATGCTGTCTGCTTGTGCTTGTCTGAAGAAGGAGCCTGAATTGCCTCGAAAGCTTGCACATTGTAATCTTTTTAGTTAGCCAATAAAAGGTGTCATTTTGCTTGACTTTTCACTACATTACTTTTAGTGAAACTCTGAAATTACTTTAATTGTACATTGCAAATGCCTGAAAAATAATTAAGATTATGAGGGAAATGAAAAATATTATTTACTCTTACGCTATTACATAGGTTGAGAGATTTTAAGACTTATCTCTTATAATTTTTTTTAAACAAATTAAATTATTTTGTAAATAATTGGGGTTGTCTAGCCATGTGTCTTTGGCTAAAAACATTTTTTTTTCTGTTCAAAAATAATTTGCATGTCTGGTTCTGTCTGTGTTTTCTGTATAGAGAAACGCTGCCTGTTTGATTAATGCTTATCCCTTATGAAGAGCAGCTCCCTATAATTACTGTCACAAGGAGCCAAAAAACATTTTTTTCATATTACACAAAGCTTTTTTCATATTGCCAATGACTAATATTACCAACTCTACGGACAGTTAAAAGTAGAGATGATAACATATTGCATGGCTGTGTCAAGCCAAAAATTCTTTTCTTCTGTTTGTTCTGAATGGAATTTGTTGCCATAATTATACTAGAGGAGAGGCAAACTAAAGGAAATTAAGCTAACTCGATTTGCTCTAATTATTGTATTTCATTTATATCTCTTTATTCCTCATATCAAATTTTATTTGAATTGTATCGTGTGTTTCTTTTTCTGTTCATATTAAAGTTTTGCCTTGTAATTTTTTTCTTTACCTTGGATTATGCTTATCTTTAAAAGTACTTCAAAAAGAGCAAAATAAGTAAAGATATACAAGCTAAATTTAACATATGTGGAATGTTTGATGTTTAAATGGTTACCATAAATTAAAGGCTGGCCATTACCACTAATATAATTTTCTCACCAATGTGAATCTGGCATGTAGTCAGTCACGCTGAGTGTGTTTAAAAACCCAGTTATTCACAGAAACCTGGATTGTAAAATGCCATGTAAACTGTTAATCTGATTAGAGAATCGAGGTTGAGGGTCTCTGTGAAATCTGATTAGCAACTTGTTTTAGGCATGTAAACCTTTAACCAGGGAACAGTTAAGTATTTTGTAGTCTGTGCATGTCCATTGTCCGCTTAGCTTCTCAGATGCTTTCAGCAGTTACAGGTAGCAGCGTCCACAAGATAAATTTCCTGAGGCATGTGATCAGGCGTTTGAAAAAATCTATCTCGATATTTAAGAAATCACTAAATTTATGTTGATTGTGCTAAATGTACAGTGCAGTTTATTCAGCTAGATTTTGTCAAAAAAGTTTGACTGACGACTTAGTTCAAGAATTTTAGAATCAGTGGTCATGGATGAGAAGAGTCACAGTTCAAAGTATAGATGCGATGACATCTTTCTACAGGAGGAGTAAATTCGCTGAGTTATGGGAGGAGAACAGACCATAATTTTTAAATTTTTTTTAAACCCAGTGTCATTAGAACTCTACATTCTCTGATATGCCCAGTATTTGCTTTTTTGTTTATAGAGGTTACCTTCTAATGTTTTAAAGTGTTTTTTGTGCTGAGCTGTAGTTTTCCTAGTCAAGCAGAATAATGACAAGTTCAGTGCAAACGTTCTGCTGAAGAGAATCATTTGTGCCTCCCTTAATGGATGTAATACTGTCTAGTTTTATGTCTATGTTAAAACTGGTAGCGGTTATGCCCTTGCCTTTCTCCGTATGGAGATGTCTTTGTCGGGTTGGAGACCTGTTCACAAATCCTTCCCAACCCAGCTGGCATCATAGTGAAGCAGAAGGACTTGTTATAATTTATTGCATAATTTTAAGTTTGCAGGGTATATAATGAAAAAAATGAGAACCCTTGGAATAACCTTAGTAGGCTTTCATCTGCCACCAAGGATCACATAGTTCTCCTGTGATGATGAACGTAACAATATCCTCATCAGCTAGCGTTAATGGATTAAGTCGTTAGTTGTGAGTTAACTTTGTGGGGCAAAATGAACTCCAAAATAGTAGGATCATGGCCAGAGATAACTAAGGCTTTGTATTTGCAAGATTGAAGAGTTGAATTTATTCTTATACCCTTCTTAGTGAATAGTATATATCTGTTGCATCTTTATATATAATACGCTACCATGGCTGTTCGTTTGTCTGATCCGATCTGAATCGATGGTGCAGGGACACAGAATGTTATTGGGGAATGTTCTAGCCTGCAGCAAAAGTAGCTTAGCACCTGATCATGGAAGAAATGCTTGAGCATGACCACAAGTAACTCCAAAAGGGGCTTTAAAAGCTATCCTATGTCAGACAACTTGTAGAATGGAGAATTAGTAAGGAAGGCTGCTGGTGGAAAGTGGCTGGAAGCGAGAAAGAGAGTCTATCATGGTTGCATTTTCAATATTTAATAGACAAAAAATGTTTTATACATCATGCCTTTTCTCATTATTTTGGGTGCAGGTGAGTGACACTTAAGATACAAAATTGTCAGCATTATACTCACATCATATACACTACCGGTCAAAAGTTTTAGAACACCTCAGTTTTTTCAGTTTTTATGGAAAAGCATGCAGTTTAATGCCTTAATGTTTCATGAAATCAAGGCATAAAACCAATAAACTATGGCAAAAATGCACAAACCTTTATTCTAATTTTTGATTCATCACAGTAGCCACCTTTAGCTGATATAACAGCGAAAGTGTGGTAACTCTTTTGATTCAGAATGCCAGACACTCTGTGCAAGTCACCAATTCTGCCTTTGGCAAAAACACCCCAGACCATCACACTTCCTCATCTATGTTTTACAGTTGGTGTCACACACTAAGGTACCATCCTTTCACCAACTCGACGGCCTTCAAACATCCTCTGTGATGAACTGAAGATTTCAAATTTGGATTCATCAGTTCATAAGACTTTCTTTCGGTCTGAAGTACTGTAGTCCACAGATGGTATTTCAGGGCCTTATTTTGTCCTTTAAAGACTAGCTTTCTTACTACAACTTGGTCAAACCTGTACACAAACTTTCCACTTCACTGTAGAAATTAAGACTTGCTTTATTCAACCACTGTTAAGCTGTGCTTCAAGCTGCTGTGCTATGAGGTGCCTATCATGCAAGCTGGTGGCTGTCAGAAACCTGTCTTCTGACTGAGTTGTGGCTTTGGGTCTGTCAGATCTCTTCCTATCAGAGTTTCCTCCAGTTTCCAATTGCCTTTGGATTGTGTAAGACACATTATTCAATGACACTTTGATTTTTTTTTTGCAATTTCTCTAATGGAAAGGCCTACACTTCTAAGGGTAATGATGCTCTGTCTCATTTCATTTGTTAATTACCGTTTTCCTGCCATTATCCCTGGAATTTACAACTTTCTAGGGCATGGATGTTGTAGTAACACAGTCTGTTCCAACTCTGCTTTAAGACAGAGGGTTTTTAAGTAAGTGTGCAAAATGTGTGCTTGAACTTGCAAGGCTTAATTTACTTTAATTGCTGCAGAACATCTGTAGGTTGTAACCTATTAATTGTTCTCTGAATAAGGCCCATTTGTAATATTCTGACATTTCCTTTTTTCAGTTTGTATTAACCTAAATTTTTAATTTTTGTTTACTGCTTACCTTTTCACCATTTTAGGTGATTCATTGCATTTCAACTGATTAAACTGAAGAAAAAAATGTGTATATATTCAGTAGTTCTGCTAGGAGACAAAGATCAGCAACACAACATCTAGTATGTTTTTCTGATCTTCCATGTGGCTCTTATCTTGTGTTGCTTGAAGTCTTGGTATTAATTCAAGAGTTTCTCAGTTTGACTTCCCTCTTGGATCAACTCATTTGCCTGATCTTAATTAGCTTTGCTTAAGTATGGTCCTATCCCCAAAGTGATTTTGCCTTTTGTCAGGGACTCCTAAATCTAAATATTTTCTCCAAGGTACTTGGTTTTGGCTTTGCAGAGTTCATTAAACTAACTTTTTCTTCACCATGGCTGGTTTTGCCTTTCAGAGCTCATAAAACTAAGTTACGTTTCTGACATGTACTTGTATAGTACTGGGGGTTGTAACAAAGCTCACTTGTATTCCACATTCTATTCTATTCCACATCAGAAGCAAAAGACTGTAGCGAAATGTACCTGCCCAGCCTAGCACCCAGAAGTAAAGTGTCCTTGTATAACCATAAACTGTGTAGAGCATTTGGTGGCAGTAGTTCTGCTTATATATTTGATTTATACTGGCTGTTACAATATCTCCATTCAGCTGCCCACTTTCCTAACCTGTTTATCCAGGGCAGGCTCGTGAACACACACACAGACACACACACACACTAGGAGCAATTTAGCAAAGCCAATTCACGCTGACCTGCATGTCTTTGTACTGTGGGAGTTAACTGAAGCACCCAGAGAAAACTTATGTGAATACAGCAAGAACATGCAGGTTCCATGCAGGGAGCACACAGTGTGCAATACCCAGTCATCTTTCGGAAAACATCAGAGCTACACACAAAGCCAAGTAACGTAGCAGTATTCCTAATACTTACAATCCCTCAGAGACTTTCATACTTTTCACTTAAAATAATCATCAAAAGATTCAAGCAATTATCATCAGAATATAAAAGTAAATATAAAAAGGTAAAGGTATATTTTACTTATAACCTAACAAGCTGTTTTAACATACTGTCAAAAATAAAGTGTCTTTTTTAAAAGTTCTTGGTCACAGTTTTAAATGTGACCACTCCTTCTTGAAAAGTTTTGCTCCTTCCCCATACAACATGTATTCATTCTATGATTTGTTCGTAGAGTGTGTGTTCAAGAAACACATTGAAATGAAAAACAAAAGATGCATTCTAACTTCAGCTGAGGTGGCATTTTGTGCCTGCACACAAACTAAATATGCTGAAATCTGTTTAAAATCTATGCATCACCTTTTTCACAATCTGATCCTAGAAAAGAGAAGCTACTTTTTCAAAGAGGATGCCTGGAAAACCCTAAAGATGTTGGGTGTGTGACTTTTTATGAGTGATATCCAGTGGCCAGTTTGAACCAAAAACAAGCTGATAAAAAATAAATGTGAATCTTACTAACACTGGGTGGGACAACAGACACTGGCTTATAAGTAGTGTGATATAATAAGGACTCACAAAGTCTTGCAAAGAATTAGGGAATGACCCCATATAATGTCCGGGAACAAAAAAATTGAAAAAGCTGGCAGAAAGGATCAAAAGTATGAACATTTGACAGATGAGGCTTGAATACATTGGGTTTTTATACAAAATGGTGTCAGGAAATGGGGTTGACAGGAAGTTACATAACAAGCAGATGGACGGAAATGACGTTATCATGGGAGAGCCAGGAGTGACATCATTGCTGAAATGCAGAGCTGGGATTATTGGGTGGAAGCCATTTTGGGTGACCGGAAATATGGATAGTGAGTTATGGTTTTTCTTCTTTTGTTCTGTTGATGAAGAGAGAGAAGCATTAGTATGTTCAATCAACCCTTTATCTCTTGTAGTATCACTCATCTTAGGGCTTGTTGGCTGCCTCTTAAGTGCACGTGTGTGACAGTAGTTAATCTTAATCTGTGTTTTATTCTGGATTGAGAATGGACACACAGGTGCACTATATTGAAGTTGTAAGAAATATAAATCAATCAATTGTATGATGTTCATCATTTTATCTTTTATATATATTTTTACAATAGTTAATGTGCTTAATAATTAAATTTTTCATGTGTTGTTTTCTCTTAGGATCCTAATAACTCTAAACTCCCTAGATGTTCAGGTCAATAGAGGCTTATGTTGCCGCAAGCCTTTGAAGAGCAGTGAAATGCATGGAATCCACATGCTTGATGTAAAAACTCTGAGAGGATTGTTGATTGATTTGTTTTGCTAAAATGCACATCCACTGCTTAAAGGGAGAATGTGTTTTATTCAGCGGATCAAGTTTTCTTTTAAATCACAACAGTTGCAAAGGCAAAACTCTGAGCCAGCTAGATCAAATATGCGCACCAGAGGAAAGAAAAACATGTTTTGTCAAGTTGCACCAAGGCTGTTTTACTAATTAAACACACCAAAAAGGTGCAGATCAAGACCTGACAAGGTGTTTTTTTAGCTGTGACTAAATCATTGTTGCTGTATTAGTTTTCTGTTATATTAGCAATGATATGAAAAATTGAGGACTGCAGTTTATATTGATAGCAGAACAAATTAGCTGGTTTCAAACTCACAACCTCTGAATTATAAATCAGCAGATCTTACCACTACACCACAGAAGCTATCGTATTGTACTTGCACCTTTTGTGAAAGTATTTATTTGATATTTTCCATCAGCCTTCACACATTATCTGCTTCATGTCTACATTTTGTTATTTATTACTAAAACATGAAAAATGTTTCTGTTTTAACAATGTGTTTACATAGATTGTTGTAGACACAAAACACACATCAGATTATTTCACCTTACAATTCTGGGTAGCTCACTCCCAGATAATCAATCAAGGCAGAAACTGGGAGAACATCTTGCCCGTTCTGAGTCGGTGGGGGGATGGTATAGCAGGCTGCTTGCTGCTTGGGCTTATTGACACATTTAGAAGACAAAAGAGGCTGACGGAGAGGTGCGAAGGGATTTAAGGTGGGCCAGATTTACGAGTTTTTTCGTTGACTCTTGTAATTCTAGTATTAATGTTCTTGAGCTCCTTGTTATACAAACCTCTGATTGTTACAGTGTGACAATGCAGGTTCTTGCTCCATGCTCCCACTTCCTTTTTGGGAGCTCTTGAACCCAACACCGTTGGTAATATAACTGGATGAGCTGGACAGTTAGGACACAGCAAAGCAAGGGGATGGTGCCAAAAGGTGCAAGTGTTTTTATTAAAAACAACCATACAAAAAACAGTGTTCAAAATAAATAGTGCAGTGCTTAAAACGTCGTTAAATAAATAATCTATTAAAAACAAGAGAAATGTCGAGGTTAAAATCCCATAAATAAATCCAGTTAAAGCGAGGTTAAAAACTATGGCTGGAAACAGTCCTTTAAAACAAAACCCGATGCCTTCTTCTGGCGGCACCTCTGCTTCTCCCTTCTGGGCCCTGCACCAGGGGAGTCGCCCTACCTGCAGCTGACTTCTTCCATTGGTCTGGAAGCCTTTCGGTCCCTGGCTCCGTAGGGCTCCGCCAGACCGAGATTTGGGTTCCCCAGCGACCAGTGTACTCGCACTGGGTAATCCAGTTCCCAAGCCTCCTGACTTACACTACCTTATGCGGTCTTATGCAGTGAGCCATCCTCCTTCCGATCACTCCTACTCCTCACTAATGCTCAGCAGGAGCAACCACTACTGTCTACTCCCGGGTGCCAGCCAAACACCCCGCTAGGTCTCACTTCTCAGCTGCCTCCTGCTTTCGACAGCGAGCCTGCCTTTGCTCACTCACGCACCAGCTTTCTACTTCCTGCCACCTTCCTCTCCCATAACCTCCGTGAATCTTTTCTTTTTTCTCCTCCTCTGCACTCGCTCTTGCACTCCTACTATATATAATGGGGACGTGGCTTCAATTACGGATGTGGACGATTCCTCACCTGTGCACATAAGAGAGGAAATGCCTGCCTCACATATCGTCCGAGAACTACTCCAGCCACACTACGAAGCCCCCTCTATAAGCTGTGAGAGCGGCAATTACCTATTTAAAAACTGGGCTTTTCTTCTGAGCCGTGGACCCACTACACCACATACAGCTGTCTTGAAAGATTATATTTCTCATGGTCTTGCATTGGAGTAAATTATGTTGCCTAAATGTAGGGTCAGAGTCGACGATACTTCCTAAGGCAACCCAGGTCTTTTGATGTATGCAGCAAACTGTTGGAAATGTTCTATCAGTCCATAGTAGCTAGTGTACTGTTTCTACTCTGGGGAAGCAACAAGAGCTGAAAAGAAGCACAATACCTGAACAGACTTCTCAGGAAAGCCTGCTCCATCACAGAGCAAACAATAGACACACTAGAAAATTCCCCTCAATCCCCACCAGGAGGCATTCTCTTGGGGCACCTTTAGCTACATTTTATTCCATCACAGTGTGCTAAGAAACACCACTTGGGATCTCTTCTGCTCACTGCTATCAGGGAATGCAATGTTTCCTCCTAATGATAAGTAAATTTTGAAATTTTTGCACAGTATTTATTTATTTATTTATTTATTTATCAATGAATTAATTGACTGATTGGCTGTATTATCTGTCCTGTGAATCAGGATCCTTGTTTTTTATGTTTCTGCTGCTGTATTGGGATTAATACAGTTTTTCTAATCTCATCTAATCTAATCTAAAACCAGCCAGGTTCAAATATCATTGTGTCACATTGATTGCTAATTATTTTTTGAATGCTCAATACAGTAGCCTACTGTGTACAACGACTGATATGCAAAATACACTTAGAAAAAATTCTGAAGGTGGCCAGTAAAGATGAACCTCTGTTTTTAAATGTCTTCCCTCATCATATGTTATCTTTCCAAAAACACTCCTCAATGAAAAGAGAGGTACAGTAGATGAATATGTCAATCAGCGTAAAGAGTCAATAAAGCTGAGCATGTTGATTCAGACATGTAGGTGAGAACCTAGCTAAAGCATATAATTAGCCTTACTTTACAGTATTTCAAAGGACAGTAATTTGCACTCAATATACACTTGTCATAACCTGCCTCAATCTCCTGCTGTTTCCTATCAGTAAAGATGGAATAAGAAAGAGAAAGTAAATTTAAATAGTGGAAAAAAATAATATGACTGAAAAAGAAAAAAGAATCAATCTTGAAATGACATGTGAAATCCAGTCATTCTGCTCCACGATATGTTCATCCCTCTCCTGAAACCTCATATGGCGTTGTCCAGGTGTAGATTTAGTGGATAGCACAGGGTGGCATTCTGTGACCACATCACCTTTACTCATAAAATTGGCAGAAAAAACTATTTAAAAAATACAAAAAATTCATGAGTAAAAATTACATCCACCCTTGGGTGTGTCACAAGTCCCGACACATGGAACCTGCCACTGCCCTTATTCCCCTTGAATCTGATCAGATGACATACTTCAAGCGATACTGTACTTCTGGAGATGAGGAAACTGTCTTTTTCTGTGTCAGCCATGAAGTTTAACTTGCAAGTCAGTAATGAATGTGTGCAGGATTTTATTGTAATAGTATGGATATTAGTATACCATACTTCAAAACCACTTACTTTGATGAGTGCATGGGTTCCATTCATCCCATGCCTTCATCACTTATTGGTTAGGTTTTGGTTACATAGGATTCTAACCATATGGCTTGCTAGCCCATATAAAATATACACATGTACAAGGCTATGGTACAGGACATCTAATCTAATACAGTTTTCCTCATAAAGTTGCCTGATTGACATAAATAATTTTATACCACTCCCTATTTTACTTAGCAGTGTGCACAGATTATGCATGGGGGAAGCAGAAGGGGTAGTGATGGTGAAAATGTTTGTGCACTAAATTATGAAAAAAAGTTGTCACATCTAATTAGTGGTGACAACTGCATTGCAATAAGAAGACCAGGGTTCATTCTGCTTGGAGTTTGCATGTTCTCCCCTTGTCTGTGTGGCTTTCCTCCTAGTGCTGCGGTGTCCTCCCACTGTCTAAAGACATACAGGATAGGTGAATTGGTGATATAAAATTGGCCGTAGTGTGTGTTTGGTGTGTGTGTGTTTTCATCCTGCGATGGAGTGGCACCCTGTCCTGGGTTTGTCCTGGCCTTGCGCTTTATGCTAGCCAGAGGCCCCAGCACACCCTGGTGACCCTGGTCTGGATTGAGAGGGTTAGAAAATTACATAACGTGACACATCTCACTTTGGGGCCTAAATGCTTTAGACTTCCCAGCATTTGAAGAATATATTTTTTTAAGAATCCCTTCTTCCTCTTAGCACTTTATACACAATTATGTCTTCAACTGAGTTGGTGGTCTACATATTTTGCTCAGATGTAACTATAACTTTTGATAATCATCAAATGTAACTGAGCTGGCCTTTACTATACAAACTACATTTCATTGCATAATTACTTTATATGAAACAATAAGGATAATAGTTTATTTTTAAGGAAATTAATGTTTATTTTTAAAGTGTTGGTTTGACAAGGGTATGGTGTTAGCTCGTCAGATGTTTAACAATGATGGCCATTGTTCACTTATACTCTTCTGCTCAGTATTGACAGCCAGCATGCAAAAGCACTGGACTTGGATGAATTTATTTAACGCTTTGCTGCACAGCATAACAGCTGCTGCCTTAAGCTGTTTTAAGATTGTAAGGGCGGAGATGAGTCTTTAGGTAGTTTAGAGCCAGTACTGCTGGATGAGCGATGATAGAATGTTAATATCACTGTTATAGTGGTCTCATATATATCAAATATTTGTTTTGATTTTGCTCACACACTGAGACTATCTAGCCTCTTAACATTCTTTGTGCAAACCTCACAGCACCACTCTTCTATAACTCCTTAACACTGGTTTGCAACACCAAATAATTTTTTAGATCTACCAGTGACTGTCATAAACATTTTTGATTTGTTATTCACTTGGATCCACATGCAATAATTTGTATTGTATTTACTAATCAGTATACACTTAAAATGATTCTTCTTGTTCTCTGCAGCATGGTTTACCCTTGTTTAAGAGCAAGTCTGTGTGAGTGCAGAAGGATGTATTATAGTCTGGCCGGGCTAGTGTGGCTGACAGCATAATTAATAAGATTGATTGCCAATACATAGATAATCAATCCAATATCACAGCACAACAGAGACTAGAAAACACATTAAATCTAAAGACATGACAAAGAAAAATGTGAAGGTCAGGTGTTAGGATAATATCTAAATTGCTGACCCAGACACTGCCTGTGTGGATTCTGTTGACCATTTCTGTGTGATTCGCTCCATATGCTTCATTTTCCTATCACATCCCAAAGATATTGACTAAGCAATATGAATTGCCCTTCAGTAAGTCTAAGATTAGATTACTGATGGATTGGTGCCATGTCAAGAGATAGTTACCACTTTGCTACTATTATAATCAAAGACCCCATCAAAACTCTGAGCTGAAGAAGTAAGTTAGGAGACACATGTATGGATAGTTGGCTTTAGATAACTGCAGTTGCCGTAAGGAAAATAACACTTAACACTTTAGGCAGAATCAGAGATGTGGAAATTAGCATTTCTTAAGGCAAAGCATGACTCTTGTATTTACTTTGCAAATGGTTAGGCTGTAAATGGCAAAATCTGGAAATAATGTGGTAGTTAAAGAAAGGAACTTATCCTCTACTAGGAGAAATATGATAAAACCTCTTTGAGTCAGAAACCAGGCAATTTTTTTACTGGTTACTGGTGGCAAATATACAAGTTATAAAAACCTGGACACACACAGGCTTGGTCCACAACAGAAATTAAGTCCTGCAGTACTTCTTTATATTCTTTGATTTGTGACCCAGTAAATAAAATGTATTGTCAATATACTAACATCCCAATTGTCCTTCATTCACTCAAAATATGGAACCAATGTAGGAAGCACTTCAAGGTAGAGGAGCTCTCATCTGTGGCACCTCTAGATGATAACCACCTTTTTCCACTCTCTACAACTTACACAATTTTTAACGTCTGGAAAACACATGGCATTAAATCACTTAGAGATCTGTAAATACATAACGTCTTTGCATCCTATGAACAATTACACTCCAAATGTAGCTTCCCATCAACAGAATTTTTCCACTATTTCAAAATTAGAAACTTTGCTAAACAAAACCTTCTTCACCTCCCACCTACTTCTATTACAGAAGACATATTGACCAGTCTTGAGGACTCAGACAGCATATCTGTAATATACAAAAACATTTTAAAGTCCCTCCCTTTCAGAGATCCCAGGGTACAGTGAGAAAAGGATCCCTAACTTAATATTTCAGAAAAGTAGTTAAAGACAGCCATGCACAGAATTCTCTCTAGCTCCATATGTGCAAAGCATACAATTTTTTGACTTAAAATCTTTTATCAAAATTGTCCAAATTGTTTCTAGGGCAAAATCCAACCTGTGAATGTTGCAATCGAGCACCAGCCTCATTAGGCCACATCATTCTGAACCAAACTTTTTAAATGCCTATCAGACAGCCATGGGGTCCCAATCCCTCCTAACCCATTAACAGCTGTGTTTGGTATACTTCCAGATGGGCTTAAAGTGGAGAAGGACAAACAAACTGTAAATGCCTTTATTTCAGTATTAGCCCGTAGACTTCTCTTCCTCAACTGGAAGAATCTTAGCCCACCTCTTTAAGTCAGTGGATAACTGATGTTATATGCCATTTGAAACTGGAAACAATCAATTTCTCAATTGGAGGATCTGTTAAAAACTTTTTCAAAACTTCGCAGGATCTGATCTAATCTAATGGACTGAAGGCCAGAGGCCCACATGGCCATCATCATCAGGTTCTTCCATGTGAAGCCTGAAAACTATGAGGACTGATTGAGATCATTTATGTTAGGTAGAATGTGGTCTCGTGCCCTCGGAACCCCTGCAGATTTTGTTTTTTTCTCCAGCCATCTGGGTTTTTTTTTTCTGTCCTTCCTGGCCATTGGACCTTACTTTTATTCTATGCTAATTAGTATTGCCTAATTTTATTTTGTTTTTTTTCTCTTTCTTCATCCTGTAAAGCACTTCGAGCTACATCATTTGTAGGAAAATGTGCTATATAAATAAATGTTGTTGTATTGTAATCAATAACATTTTAGAATAAGCATTGAATTCTCTTCCCTCTTTTTTACTCTTAAAGTTTTACTTTCACGGGTGGGGGTTGAAATAGTTTTGTTATGTTTGACTTGTTTGTATGGCATGTTACTTGTTTTTAATAAATTCAGTAAAAAGTTAAAAAAAAGAAACCAGGCAGGAGGAAGCTTGTTAATTACATGTTTTATTTCTACTCTGTAAATGCTGAAGAGGGAGCATTCATCACAGTAGTCTGTTATAGAATGGTAAAAAAAACAAATAAGGGCAGCGGTCTATTTTATAAACAACTGAGTTTACATAACAGTGCTGATTAATGCATACATTTACTCTGATTGGTTCATTGGCTTACACCCAAATAACTTACCCAAATAACAGTCTATTCTACTACACTCCTCTTCCTCTCATATCTCTTAGGTTCAGCTGTTACCCTTGAAATCTCTGTGTATGCGACAACTTTCCAGTCTTGTTTACAGAACATCTGCTGATCTCTTAATCATCTCCTAGTACATTTTGTGTATTATATTAACAATTCTCCTAGTATATTCTTGTCTTTTATTTACTTAACCATTTCAGTAGTTCTCTTTATGACATTTGTAAAACAAATGCTTGCATAATGCAATGTGCACTGCAAACCAAAATGCGTAACCATTGTTACCTCCAAATTATTCTCTCACATTAACCTTGTTAGTGATAATAGATCCTTTCTCAGCTTTTACTATATAACCAGATTCTTTTTTTCTTTGCTTATGTTCACATAGTCCTTGGAAAGGAACTGCCTTAGCCAGTCAAGCAAAACGAGAATTCTGTTTGCTCTACAGATTAATTGGGCTTCTGACCGCGAGGCTGCCTTGTTTTTGAAGATGGCTCATTTGAGGCCCTCTTTGGAGAATCTGGATCCTTCGTTTGACTGCCAATGAGAGTTGCTTTCTGCCCTTCACACAGGATGTAGACAGGAATTCAAATGCCTGATGCCCAATGGGAATCACCTGTATGGAAAGTGCTGCCCAGGTGATGAAAACTTTGTTTCAAGTTCATTGTTCTGCAATATGTAGAGGAGCCATTCTGCCTGAAGCACTAAAATGAGCTTATTTAGGCATATTGGTTTATAGGGTCATCATTATCACATGTACAGAACACAGTGAAATTCTTATGCTTATCAACATATACTGAAATGCTTAAATTAGATTTTGTTTAGTCTTGTCTGTGTGGATCACAGACCCCTAATACAGGACTTTCTGCTAAGATATGTATTAAAAAAAATTAAATCAATTAAAATGTTAATAAGGTATTGTAAAGGCCTCTTGTATTAGGCTTGAAAGGAAGGCACATCAGGAAAAAAGTAATTGAATTCAAAATGGCCGAATGCAAAACAACTTTGAAGACAATTAAATGGGAACTATTTACAACTAACTATAAACCCCTCATTGTTGTGGCCATGAGAGATGCCCTAATATACTTTTCCTAAGTGTTCCCTCTCTCTCGCCCAGCCTCCCCTCCCCAAAATTTCCCTCATGTTCTACCTACTTGTTCCATTGTTGAACCCTCCAAAGCCACCCACCCTCCTTTTTTTCTGACCCGTTCAAGGCACCACCCATTCTCTTCTTCCACATGTCAACTAATTCTTTGACAGGCAGTCCTCTGTGCTGCTCTCAACATCCTTCACCACATGCAAATGTCTCCCAAACGCTGTGCTACATCCCAGCCAGGATACTACAGTACAGTCAGCACAATAAGATAGGAACACTGATGTGAAATGTTTACAGTCCAAGAAATAGTGAGTGGTACTGAAGCATATAAAGTTACCAAAATGTAGCAAAAGATGTTATTACAGCTAACTGTTTGTAAATTTTTTTCTATACGCCATTAAGTGCTAAAATGCCTTTCTGATTTATCATTCATATATAGAGCAATGCCCAGTGCCATGTGGTGGGCTGAGCTGGTAACAGCATATCAAGAGAGGCCCACTGAATCAACAAGCTAATTAGTAGGGCAAGCTCAACTATTGGACACATTCTGGACCCCTTGGAGGTCATAGCAAAGGAGAGAATAAAACAAAACCCAATGCCATTATGAACAATGCTACTCATCCTCTCTCTGACACACTAACACTGAGGGCTTTCAGCCACCAAATTATTTAGCAGAAATGTGTCAAGAAACACTACTGAGGCTCCTTTATACCAACACTGCCAAGTCAGAAGATTTCTTCTTAATTTTCTTCCTTTTTGTTTTTTTCTGGTGTGTGTGTATATATTTATTTATCTACTAGGCTGACCCGCCTTTTAAGGCGAACGACTTTTAAGTTGACCACTTCTTAAGGCAATTCAATATGTAGATCAATTTGATATTTTATACAAACTCATTAATTTGGTTATATTGCATTTGAGTGGTATTACTTTAATACTCGTAGTTTCTGTTATTTTTGTGATGAAATTTAAACTTTTTTTCTATATTGAGGTCGCCCTTTTGAACCCCCCCTGATATTTACTACACGGTGAGGCATTTGTACTCCATCAACATTAATTATTTCCAGAGACATAATTTTGTATATTTTTCTAGCGCATCCCGCACAAAAGCAAGGGTACGATGGGAGCACCAGAACTCTGCTCAGATCATGTCGCTTCGTACCGCAAGCTGCAAGTAGTAAGTCTGTGATAAGCAGAATACCGCTGCGCCTTCCACTCACGGGACGGAAGGACAATCCCGACTGCTTTTATATAGTAAGAAAGAAGAAGAAGATATCGCACAGTCTGGAGTAGAAAAACATCTTTTACCTGGAAAAACGAAACTACAAATCCCATCTTGCATTGCAAAATGGACGGGGCGTGTGTGAAACTCCGCGCCTGCGTAGCACTCACGGGACGGAAGGACAATCCCGACCGCTTTTATATAGAAGGATTTATTTCTTTATTTTTTTAAAGAGTTTCTGTAAAAAGACTAATGTTACCATGGGGACAACTAAGGATCTTTCTATCCATCTATCTGTTTATCTGAGTACTCTGCTGTTATAAAGAATCTACAAATAAACTGTTGCATGACTAAGACAGCATATTTATTCAGAAATTCCTGTTTTCACTGTCTCATATATTGGCCACATTCAGTACACAGGGGCATATTATTAAATATAATTTTTCTGAGGTAGAAAAATCAGTAAACCTTTTAAACTTTGCTTTTTACTCCTAAGCATAAAAAGGTCAGAAGAGGAGCAGCTGTTATTTGTAAGTAAGTGTTACAAAGTATTATTTCTCATCAGTATAATTTACTGTACAATAAGAGATTCTTATCTGTGTACCTTTATCACCTAACTATATAGATTTCTTTTATGTTATTTTTATGGTAAATGGGTTTGCTGTGTAATTCAAGAATCAGTGGTAAAATCTATAAGGGTCAAACACATCATTAGGTTTTCAGCATTCCAATCCACCCAATTTCTGATTTATGTCCCCAGGGACACTAATATATCAGAGTTTCCTTTTGTGACAGTTCTAATACAATCTGCTTTTATTACCACCTCCAGACATGCCTCAGCATTAGATGCCATCAATAATTCAACGCAAGCACAATAAAGAAACAAAACCATTTGATTTTTTCATAGATAATATTTTCAAACAATGCAGATCAATTAAAAAACTGCTTTTTGTAATATATTCAAAAGTTCACTTAAAAGTTTCAGAATGTTCACTTGCCTAGGATATCATGGTATTTTGAAAATTTATGTGTAGTCAATAATTACTTTGAAATTAAAAATTATAATTTTGAGAATAGTAAATAGTTTTACATGTTGAGAGTCTTTCTCTGCATCCAGGAGTGTTTCTTGCCTTGTACCTAGGTTTTTTTCAGATAGCGTCTATGATCATTAATTACAA
This sequence comes from Polypterus bichir lapradei, assembly GCA_026402145.1. NCBI lineage: Eukaryota > Metazoa > Chordata > Cladistia > Polypteriformes > Polypteridae > Polypterus > Polypterus bichir. The sequence continues at coordinate 2,173,719 of JANRMT010062836.1, forward strand.
AAAGCATTTATAAACAATAAATGGATGTTGAGACTCGCCTGGGTGGGTCACTGTGACACCTGTTTTGGTATTCGTATAATTCTATGAGAAAGTGTAAGTAATACTTTTTTCTTCATCATGCTGCAGAAGTGACACAAAACCAAAGCATGACTAGCAGTGGATTAGTTAAACTTGGTATTGATCTTATTCCACTGTTAACTGTAACAGCAGTCACACCTCAAGAAAGTCTCCTCTTTGTATCACATGATTTAGTTTGGGTTTGATTCACAGCTATTATGGTACTATCTCAGGTAAACTGCAACTGACACCCTTTGTGTTTTGTGGGTAGAACCCTCAGGAGGTGAGGCATCCATGATATTACTGCTGAAGGACCTCCCTCAGCCTTTATATGTGAGGCTGGGGAATTGTTTTTTTAAGTGGATCGCTGGTGTTGGGTTTTCATAGTGAGCTTTATTTTCCTTTGATTTTTCTTTTTTTGTGAATTTTTACTCCAGTTCTTCATCACCATCATCACCAATAGTGACACACTCTATGCTAGATAATGTCACAAAGCTGCCATACAACCATGCTGTCATAATACACATTATATTTCATAGTTTTTGTTTGGAACTCATTTGGGAATGATTTGAAATTAATTTTATTTCTCCTATTTATTATTTGTGCAACTTAAATTATAGAATAAGCGACTGCAATCATTGCACATTGAAGTTCTGGAATGAATGCATCCGATATTGGAGTCAAGGTTATTCTTCAGGTAGATGAAAAGCTTTTCTTTGACTATGGTTTTGTGGTTGCACCAGTGCCTTGTTTCTTCAACACATTTTTTGATGCTCCTCATTTTGACCTTTTGCCTCGCACTGACCGTGATTCTGGTAGGTTATTATCTCCTGGTCCTTCATCACTCACAATAAATATACAGACTCTGACTCATTACAAATGGGAAAAAAAAGAATCAGCAAACAAGTGTACAAATTTCAAGCAGAACATCCAACCAAATAGCGACAGCATGAATACCACTATTATTTTTTCTGGCCATTTTACCGAGAGCCTTTTTCCAAAGATGCCTTGGGTTCTTGGAGCCCTAGCCAGGTAGTCAACAAGCACATACAGCTGCTAGGCCTTCGGTATTCTCCTTCATGGCATTGTGCCAAGTCATGGCCTGACCACCGCTTTGTTTCTTCCATTCAGACTACAGTTCAGCAAATAAAGCTTTTTGTGGTAGTCTTTTATCCATCCATTTGAATAACGTGTCTGAGCCATTATAGGTGAAATTGGGTGAATTGATGTCTTGCAAGGTCCTTGTCTCTCCTTTGCATCGGATGATCCAATGATGCACTTGGTCATTGCTCATGTTCTGTCCCTACCAGATGCTCCTCAAGCACCTTTTGGCAAAATCCAATGGTAAGTAGCGCAGATCACCTGCACGCACGGATCATGTTTTTTAGGCATAAAACAGAGTAGGGCGAACTGTGGTATGTACAACCACACCTGTTACTTCTGTTCATGGATTTCTAAATTTGAATTTTGCCTTGTTCACCTTGTTTTCTCTTTTTTCCTAGTTTTCTGTTTTTATGCTTCTTTGGTTGTTTTTTGTAAAGAAGTATCTTGATTTACAAAGATCTTTGCTTGAACGTGTCTTATAAACCCAGAGGTTTGACAGTTCCTCTTCCTTGAAATGCATTTTCAAATATTTTTTGGAACATTTAAAGTATATTTGGAACTTTAAATGACAGGGTCCCATAAGCCTGCCTTATGGTAGTTGGGGTTTGGCTGCCTTGGGTGAGGCTATATCTGAATAAGCTAGTGAATATCCTGGTCTGCTTTGTGGGACTTTTAACAAGCCTCACACATGTTTTGCCATGTATGTATTGCCTTTCTCACAAGATTGCAATACAAATTAATGTAGTATTTTTCATTCAGAACAGAGAGGGAGTGCATATACAAAAGAGCTTAGCAAAGAGAACAATATCCAACACAACACAGTGCTGCAGTTTTTGCATAATTGCTCAACAAGTCCAAAGTCAAGAAGAGACTACATGTAGGGAACAGGTTTAAGGTGGCACCCATAAGCAGTTCACGCATACAGAAAACCCCACAACATAAGATTGTAAATTTTCTCAGAAAAATGTTGAAGTAGTGCCCAAGAGATAAGAGATCATAAATTCAAAAATTTTAATGAACTTAGATGCAGCACACATTAGCAAAATACAGCATAATGGTGAAATTAGGTTTTTTTTTTCACCGGAATTAGAATCAGTAGAATTTTCTGTAGATTTTCACATGGCATAAACATCTTAAAACATTAAAATTCAATATTGAAGTGTGAAAAGCGAATAAATACTTTACTTATAGACAATGTATATTTGCTAGGTTACACAATATGAATGACATACTGTATCTCAAAGGTAGGAAACAAAAAACAGCTAAAGTCCAGCTTAACCAAATTAAAAAGAAGGATCAAAGTCAAGAGTATTTTGAAATAAGGCTATTTTCCAAGGACCTAGCAAGAAAGACCCAATAAATCTTATGAGAAACCATTTTATTACATTCGATACTTTTAGAAACAGGTGTCACTTAAAATGCACAGTACTGTCTGTAACATCACTCATGTTAAATGAATTGTACCAAATATATTATGTTACATTGTTTGTCCTAAACATCTCTTAGTGACATGAATGCAATAAAGCTGTCCTGAATAAATCAACCATTAAGTAACCAGATGGCTGACTTTATGAGTTGGTGGAGAGGTTGGCAAAGGATCATTTTTAAGACATGTCAGAAAACACAAAAAAAATTTTCAAAGCATGTATGATAAAAGACATCTTAGTCTGATGTGCTAGATTTTTCATCTTTAACAAAAAAAATGTGACCGGATATGGCATACGCTTCCTAAGTTCAAAAGCGATATACATTTTTAAAATGAAGTGTAACATTAAATCAGTCTGTAGTTATTAAAACAGAATCTTGTCTTTAAAGAAAATGACTAACCAATGATAATAGTATTACCAACTTTAAAGCTTTCAATTTATTGTGATATAATGGAATACAATCTGAAGGGAAAACCTTTAAATTGACAGCTATGATATAATAAAAGAATCAACAATACACAAAGAGGTTCTCCTCCTTATTGTTTAATTTGAAAAATCATAACAACATTGGTACAGATGAAGCTGTTTCATGTATTTAAAACATAAACTTGATGTGGGGAAATCAAAAAGTAGCCATTTTTTAAAGTCATGCTTATGTAGTACACTTCCTATATATACATACATCTAATTATTTTCTATACACTTTGCTCAGTTATTTGTAAGCTTTAATCATCTAATATAGTTTAATTAAATATAGCCAAAGTAAAATGTATTAAACTAACAAACGTTCACCTTTGAGCATCATTATGAAAGTTTATCAGACTTTACCTGTCATCCACAATATTTAAAGCATTAATCAGTATCAATGTATCTGGATTACTGATACGCTCAATGCTGTACTGAAATAGTTTTCTAAAGCATTCATACATAATCAATTTTTGAGATGATAATATTTTAATTTGTATTTGTGTACTTTCTGAAGTAAATATTTCACTTTGCTGCTTCTCATAATGTAATATATTACCAATGCATTGTTTTCCTGACATCAATTACATTCATTTTTTTGACCCATTAGCACAAAACACTCAAAATCTCTCATACCAGGATAATTTGTAGTTGCAAATTAATTTAACATGGACATCTTTGATATGTTGGAGGACACCAGAATCCCCTCAGTAAATCCAGTAAAACTCAGTGAGAGTAGGAAAACTGCAGATATAAAAGATAGAGGCCAAGTCAGGAAATTGAATCTAGGTACATGAAGCTAGAGATAACCACAGTCTAGAAGCTTTTCTGTCGACTAGTGTGCATTGTATTTGCTAAACTTACACACTGTATTCCAGAAGAGGAATTCATATAAATTAAAACCAGAAAATGCCCCATTCTGATCCCTGCGTGACTCTGGTTTTCAATGTAGCAAAGTGAGGATTGCCCCATGATAACTACCTTCCCCCAGAGTATCTCATTAAAATTTTTGAATGTCAGCGTAAATAATTGTGAGTTATGACAGTCTATACGTCTATGACTTCTTCTCTGTTCCCACATCATTGTGTTTTTTGTTCAGTTTGCACTCTGCCCACATTGACGGCTAGGCTAGATCTCTAAAGTAAAGTCCTACCATAATTCTTAGGCTTCTAACTATGTGTCCTTCTCAGACTGGTCTTAGCTCAGATTGGTGGTGTGGCCAATTGTCTTGGAGACCACTACTGTACAATGCATTCCTGATTGCCTACAGCCCCTGTTTTTGAATATAACTTCTCTTGTTCTTAGATGTGCCTCTTTTTGTGAAATCTTATTTAGATTTTACCTGCTTTTCTGGTTTTGTCTTTTTGCATTTTTTTCATCAAATTCTACTTGTATCTTGAGGTCCCTGATTTAACTACTGCTTCTTTGTGTTCTTCTTCTCCCGTAATTACCTCTATTCTATATTTGCTTTAATTTTTGGCTTAGTAAATTATGTAAGAGCCATTTTCCTAGTTCTATAAAATGTATGAATATTTGCTAGATGATAATGCATAAAATATGGGAGGTTCCTATAACCCCCGTGAATAGAATTGAGTTGGTATTTTCCTGTCATTTTCTAACAGTTTTCAGCTAACAATGTTCTCCAGTTAGTGTCTAGCCTTGCCTTGTGTAAGGTATAGAGGCATACGGTTTTTTAACCGTGTCCTTGTTTGTGCTCACGTTCGTGCTTGCGCACGTGAACGTGTCTCGGTGCATGTCTATGTGCCAACGGCCTACGGGCCTTTTGAGTGTGAAGTAACTCTTAAAATAAAAGAATTAAGTGTTGAACCGTATGTTTAAGACATACAGAAGAAGAAATTAAGAACCTTTAAGTATAGAAAGAAATACAGAACTTATAAGTACAGAAATAACCAAAGCTTCTTAAGAAAAACTAAGTCTATAGAAGATACATTTTTCCCTTTTTTTGCCTTTATTCTACGTGTGTAACTATTTTTCTTTTTATTCTTGTGTGGATTATTTGCTTTTAACTTTCACTAAATATTTTAAAACAAACTTTTGGACTTTGAGATTTCTTTGACACGCGTCTTACCCGTGACTGACTTCGCCTTACACATTGGCAGCTACACTAAAGTTAAAAAACCTGCCTGAAGTTTTGAAACCTGCTTAAGATCTGAACCTGTCAAGGACTGAAAGTTTAAAATTGCCTTGGATTACAAAAGAAAGCAAGCCTGCATTTTCAACGCCCAGGAACGCCATGGCATCTGAGTCCTGGAGCCAGAGAGCATTTCGAACCCCCATTGAAAGTAACAGTGGTGTGAGTGGAAGTCACGACGATCATGAGGTTTCAATGGAAGATCATCTTCATGACGACATAAAGCCGTCCAATTCATTAACAACTAAACTTCAATCCGAAATGGACTGCAAATACAAACAATTATCTAGTGTGATGAAGACCGTGTAAGATTTACAAAAAAATGAATTTAACTGTGAAGCTATAAAATCGATCATCGAGAACTCGTTCTTTAACCTGAGAATGGAATATAAAAGGTTAAATGACAAACTCTTATCCCTCCAGAGCAATGAAGATACATGGAAAATGCTACAAAAGGACTTTGATGCTAAAATGGAAATTTGTAATAAATTTACGGGATGTACAATGAATTGGGTTTTTGAAGTACGTCAAAATATAAGTTTCAACCAGCAGCCCGACTTTACGGCTAACCAATTCAAGGATTACATAACTACGAATGACTTTCCTGACGTCTCTCCAGAAGATAGTGTCTCACAGGTTTCCATTCAAAATAAAAGTCATATAAGTTCGGCGGCAAATTCAGCCAAAGCCTCCCAAATCTCCGCAAAATCTAAACGTAGTACAAGTTCAGCCGGGACTTCTATGAGCGCCATCAGAACTCAAGAGGCAGCACACGCCGTACTGTTGGCTAAAGCAGAGAATCAAAGAAAGCAACAGGCTCTAGATATGGAGGAAATGCAGTTAAAAGCTAAGAGAAAGGCTGAGGAAATGCAGATAAAAGCCAAAAGAGAAGCTGAAGAAGCTCAATTGAAAGCTAAAAGAGAAGCTGAAGACGCTCAATTGAAAGCTAAAAGAGATCAATTAGAATTGGAGGCAGCTATAGCAGAATCCGAAGTGAAATTAAAAGCACTTAAAGGACGCAATCACAGTCCTAATAGACTGAGTCAGAAACCAGATGTGAAATGTGAAAAGTCGTCAGATGCGAACAGTTACAACTTTACAAATACGAATGAAAGTAAAAATAATCCCCAGCAACCGCCTTATCAGCAACAAAATGAAGCGCTTCCTCAACAGAAAGAACAACAGTATAAGACACAAACACCTAATGTACCCCATAAAAAGATCCTAGTATTTGAAGACGATCCATTGACTTATATAAACTTTATAAGAGCATTTGATCGAATCATCGACCAAGAAGTGAGTGATCCTGGTAGCAAACTAGAGTATTTGGTACAATTCACCAAAGACGAACCTAAAAATATTGCTCTAAATAACTTATACTTGCCGCCAGAAGAAGGATATAGAAATACCAGAAGAATATTAGAAAAATTTTACGGAAACCACGTTCATATAGGAGATGCTTACATGAAGAAAGTAAGGAAGTGGCCACAATTGAAATCAGGAGATATTGATAGCTTAAAGACATACACGCTCTTCATTGGTAATTGTAAAAGTGTTATGTCGGGCTTAAAGGACGGACACGAATTCGAAAACAATTTAAATATCCGCATTATGTCATCGAAGTTACCACAAGAACTACGAGAGCTCTGGCAAAATAAAGCAACAGAGATCGAAAGCAAAGAAAGACGAAGACCAGGTCTCGCTGACCTATATAGTTTCTTAGAAGATCGACTCATAGCTTCCCTGGATCCAATGTATGGTGCTTCCTATTCAATCTATACCTTCAAAAGAGAGAAAGAAAAGGCTGATTACGAAAAATATCCTGCGAAAGGCAGAATGAGAAAGGACAACTTCGTGTCAAATTTTGCCACTACTGTTGAAAAGGAAAATAAAAAGGAGACAACTGAGCGTACACACGGTAAGCACTGTTTTTTCTGCGACAAAAAGCATGATCTTAATGACTGCAACGCAATTCAGAAATTAACTTATGAAGGTAAAATTTACTTTTTGAAATCCAAAGGCTTATGCTTTAAATGTCTAAAACAAGGACATCTTAGCAAAGATTGTGAAGAAAAAATTAAATGTAGTATATGCTCTCATTTTCATCCAGCTATTTTGCATATAAATAAAGAAAAGGACTCTGTGGATAAAGCTACACCTCGCAATTCCTGGGTAATGGGTCGAGTCATCAAGACAATGCCAGAAGCCAAAGATGCCATCAGAAGAGTTTGTATGCAAACCAAAAACAGTACACTGGACATACCCGTGAGCAAACTGTGCCTGATCCAGGAGGCATCAAATAATTAAAATGACTCATTCTCTTTTTGCATGCCTAATTTTAAAGCCTTTTAAATTTAGAGCTTGTGCTTATACATTAGAGTTTAAGCTATAAAGTTTCCTAAGCTTAGTATTTGTGTTTTTATAGTAGAAACTAAGTTTAAGCTTCTTAAGGTTTGTTTTAAGTTTCGTAAAGTAATGAAGGCTCTTATTAAGTAAAATTAAGTAATTGATTTCTGCCCTAGCATAAATAATTAGGGGCCAGATGTGTAAGAGCCATTTTCCTAGTTCTATAAAATGTATGAATATTTACTAGATGATAATGCATAAAATATGGGAGGTTCCTATAACCCCCGTGAATAGAATTGAGTTGGTATTTTCCTGTCATTTTCTAACAGTTTTGAGCTAACGATGTTCTCCAGTTAGTGTCTAGCCTTGCCTTGTGTAAGGTATACAGGCATACGGTTTTTTAACCGTGTCCTTGTTTGTGCTCACGTTCGTGCTTGCGCACGTGAACGTGCCTCGGTGCATGTCTATGTGCCAACAGCCTACGGGCCTTTTGAGTGTGAAGCAACTCTTAAAATAAAACATTTAAGTGTTGAACTGTATGTTTAAGGCATACAGAAGAAGAAATTAAGAACCTTTAAGTATAGAAAGAAATACAGAACTTATAAGTACAGAAATAACCAAAGCTTCTTAAGAAAAATTAAGTCTATAGAAGATACATTTTTTTCCCTTTTTTTTGCCTTTATTCTATGTGTGTAACTATTTTTCTTTTTATTCTTGTGTGGATTATTTGCTTTTAACTTTAACTAAATATTTTAAAACGAACTTTTGGACTTTGAGATTTCTTTGACACGCGTCTTACCCGTGCCTGACTTCGCCTTACACATTGGCAGCTACAAATTACTTTGTTAAATGAATTACTAAGATAATAGTTTTCTTACTTACATTGTATTGTGATTTCATTCAGGGGTTAGTTTCAGATCTTCCTACAGCATGTATTTCTTGTGGTGCTGAGAGTGCAGCTCATAAGATTTATACCATTTTAGCATATACATTAAATAATAAGATGTAGGTTTCATTATTCTACTGTTTCTGCTTATGTGGGTGGGGGGTGTCATTGATGGCATTATCAGATACCAGTAACGGCGTACTGTACAATAACGTGCAGTGCATACATTTGACTTGAGCATTCATAATTTTCATATTCTTTCTCTGTACGTTTAGCATTCATTTGCTCAGAGGTTGACGCGCTTGCTGTGTCCTGAGCAGCTCTTTTCTTCACCCTAGTGGCCCGCTTCTTTTCATCTTTTGTCGGCATCTTTTCACGTTAAAACTGATTAAGTCAGTGTTTGTGTTGGTACGTTTTCTTTAATTTTTCAATTAAGCTGACACTTAAGTCTTCAATCTGCCTCAAGAATGATTCAAGATATGAAGAGGTAGAGGAAGTGATGGTGAAGGTGGTAGGGAATGAGAATGGCGCCCGTACACATGCGTTGCATGGCTGCTGCTGACAGTTGATTCTACAAAAAAATAAAAATAAAAAGAGGAATAACCTTGAAGGTGAATCATCCCGAAAGCAGACAGTAGACGTCACATAGTATATGTGTACCAAATTTCAGATCAATAGGTCTAACGGTTTGCAAGCTACAGGTGATTTAAAATCCTGAACAGACAAACAGCCACAGTAGCGTATTATATATAAAAGACTAGCCAGACCAAGTCCACTTTTTAATCTTTAAAAGTATAAAATTAGTCTAAGTGATGGGAATATCCACCTGTACAGTTCAAATATAAAACACTTAATGTCTAATAATAATTTTTATGAATCAGTCTTTTTGATTCCAATTGTTTCCAGTTCCTCATGCTGAATTCTTTGTAGTGTTTTAAACTTCCATAAAAACTAATCTTTTTACATTAGCTATAATAGTAAACCAAACATGGCAGAAGCGCATGGATGGCACCAAATGAACACAAACTGACACCAGAGGCACAGGTGAAAATGAAAATAAAGATTTTATTTTTCTTCCACTGGGGGATCAAGTCTTCCCCTTGTCCTTCAGCTACAGCACAGTCCCGAAACACACCAAATGAAAAGACCCAAAAATCACTCCTCTTCCTCCACTCCTCCCAGGCAGCTTTGTCCTCCTTCTCCCGACATTGGCGCCCTGAGTAGTGGCCGCAGGCTCCTTTTATAGCCCATCTAGAAGGTGATAATTGACCTAATCAGGCTGCACTTCCATGTGTGGCTGCGTTACAGCCCATATGGTCGGAGGAAGCCACGCAGCTCCCCCTGGCGGTGGCTACGGAACCCAACAGGGATCAGCTCAGCCAGGCATGGGTCCCGGCCGTCTGTCACGATAGATAGATAGATGGATAGATAGATAGATAGATAGGGGTGGGGGTTGATTTGTTTTCAATCCTATTTTTTGTAAAAATGATCTATTTGTATGGAATGATTACAATAAAATTAAAAAAAGATAGCTAGATAGATACTTTATTTATATCTTATACTTTTAAGCTGGCATAATATAGTATATGGTGTGTGTCATGAAAGTAATTGGTCAGTCATTATCTAACCCTCCTAGTCCTGAACAGGGTCATACAACTGCTGGAGCCTATGCCAGCTAGCATCGGGTGCAAGGCAGGACCAATTCCCATTGACAGGGTGCCAGTCCATCGCAGTGTGAACACACACACACAAACCACACACACTTGGGCCAATGTAGTATTGTCAATGCACATAACCTGCATGTCTTTGGACTGTGAGAGGAAACCGGAGCACCCAGTGGAAGCCCATTCAGACAATGTGAGAACATGCAGACTTTCCAATGCGAACCCAGGTCTCCTTAATGCGAGGAAGCAACACTACCACTGTGCCACTGTGCCTCCCCGTCATGCAGGACTGCTATGCTAAATGTGAGGGTAAATCAAAAAGTAAAGAAAATTACGTGGTGACTGCAATGGATAGAAGCTGAAACAATACAATACTTTTAGTTGAAGCTAAGGTCAAATGAACAAGGATGTTCCTCTGTGGGATTGCACCATTATTGAGCAATGCATTGTAGTGAGATTTCTTTCAAATATTTATGATGATTTACATTATTGCCCATTGGTTAACTAACCAATAAGAAAATAAATGCAAAAATACTTTCTCTTAATTAGTTTGTGATAAAGCACTGTTACTTGGATACATTCTTAAATAATCACTATTTTTTGGGTCTCAAGGACTGTGTTTCTGATATGGATGTGAACAACATTGGATCACCAGAATGAACACTCCTGTCTCCTTCACTCTGTGCACCTCAAACTGTAAATATAACACCAGGTCATGTCCTTTGCAGAAATTCTCAGATGATTCTGCACTTATGGGGTGTATTGATAAAGAGGATGAGACAGAGCATAGCAGTCAGGTGAAGAATTTTGTTTCATGGTGCAAAGACAGTTGCATGCATCTTAACATCAGGAAAACAAAGGAACTGGTTATTCACTTTTGCCACACTATAGAGCCTCTGTCAGGTAACTATTTAGGGAGAAGATGTAGAGATGGTCCAATTATACAAGAACTTGGGGGTCCACATTAATGACGGGTTGGACAGGTCTCAGAACACAGAGGAACTAAATAAGAAAGGGCAGAGCAGGCTCTTTATCCATAAGAGGTAAAGTGGGAAGTGAAACCCTTCACTTCTTCTTTAACTCTGTTACGACCAGAGCAACTTTCTATGTTGTGATGTGCTGGGTTGCTAACATCACTTTTGAAGAGGTCCACCGAATCAACAAGGCAATTAAAAGGGCAAGCTCAGTTATGGGACATACTCTGCCCCCCTTGGAGTAGTAGAAAAAGAGAGAGTTAAAACATAACTTGGTGCCATTATGAACAATTCTGCACATCCTCTTTCTGAAACACTGACACTGAGTACGTTCAGCCAACAAATTATTTGGCAGAAGTGTGTGAAGAAATGCTACTAGGGGTCTTTTATACCAACAGCAATACACGTGCATAATGCCTCATTGGGACTGCCAAGTAAGAAGTTTTCTTTGTTTTTAATTTTCTGGTGTGTGTTCAGACCATAGTGTGTGTATGTTCTATCTATCTATCTATCTATTTTATTAGTGTGCACCAATGATCCCACAATGCTCTATCTTGTACAGATTACCTTATTAAATGCCACATTTTAAACATTAGAAACTGCAGGATTCCAGAAGTGTTCCTTTGTGGCATGACAGTTAAACTCTGATTTTCATCAAGGGAGTAGATAATATGTATTTCCATTTAATGGTGTTTGGTTTCTGCTTATCCTCCATCACACTCTTATGACAATAAATCTGTACTTGAACTTATTAGACTGATGCTCTTGGAGCAGCATAACTTTTCCAGAGCTTGCATCCATTGTAAGCCAATTTCTTTGCACACTGGATTTTAAAGGGGCTCTCCAGCCACTAGTGTGGGTTTATTTTATACAAGGCTGCTATCCGGCTAAAGCCCTGTCCCCAAATGACTGTAATGTCAATTTTACCCCCGTAACTATACTACCTAGAAACCCTATTGCATCTTATGCAATCTTGTAAGTGACACTTAGCTTCCCATTTTTGACTCTTTTTGTTCTTTTCGACTACAATTGTTACTAACAATGCCTGTAATTTGCATATGCTTATAATTCTAATAGCTAAATAGACCAAAAGAGAAAATTGCAGAGTTACTAAAGTCTAAAGATATCAATAGCAATCAGTTAAATGCAAACTTTTAACAGAATTCATTCAGGGCCTAAAGGGTCAGATAAGTGATTTGCCCATAATCCATTTGAAATTAACATACTGAAATGGCAAAAACATTGTCTAACCAGAACATATGTTGTAAAGTCAGCTATCAGCTTCAACAAAATTTCTCCTGCAGTGCTCCCTGGGGCACCGGGACAGAATTAGCCTAGTGATGAAAGTGCTCTGCAGGATGACCAGGGTGTCATGCAGAGGGTAAGAAACATTGTTCATGACAGCCAGCAGTCATCATCTCTCTGTTAAATGTATCAAAATTAGCATTTTATTTTTTGCAGTGAAAAGAATCCAGTACAAGAGGTCATATTAACTCAAGAAAGTCTTATTTAACGCTTGAAATCTTCAAAAAAGCAAAATAAATTTAGTATGAGCGCCAGATTCCGATTGAGAGAAATGTAATAGGCTACAGTTGTGCTTGAAAGTTTGTGAACCCTTTAGAATTTTCTATATTTCTGCATAAATATGACCTAAAACATCATCAGATTTTCACTCAAGTCCTAAAAGTAGATAAAGAGAAACCAGTTAAACAAATGAGACAAAAATATTATACTTGATCATTTATTTATTAAATAAAAATGATTGAATATTACATATTTGTGAGTGGCAAAAGTATGTGAACCTTTGCTTTCAGTATCTGGTGTGACCCCCCTTTGCAGCAATAACTGCAACTAAACGTTTCCGGTAACTTTTGATCATTTCTGCACACCAACTTGGAGGAATTTTATCCCATTCCTCCGTACAGAACAGCTTCAACTCTGGGATATTGGTGGGTTTCCTCACATTAACTGCTCGCTTAAGGTTCTTCCACAACATTTTGATTGGATTAAGGTCAGGACTTTGACCTGGCCATTCAAAAACATTAAATTTATTCTTCTTTAACCATTCTTTGGTAGAACAACTTCTGTGCTTAGGGTCGTTGTCTTGCTGCAAGACCCACCTTCTCTTGCGATTCAGTTCATGGACAGATGTCCTGACATTTTCCTTTAGAATTCTCTAAAATAATTCAGAATTCATTGTTCCATCAATGAAGGCAAGCCGTCCTGGCCCAGATGCAGCAAAACAGGCCCAAACTATGACACTACCACCACCATGTTTCACAGATGGGATAAGGTTCTTATGCTGGAATGCAGTGTTTTCCTTTCTCCAAGCATAATGTTTTTCATTTAAGCCAAAAAGTTCTATTTTGCACTCATCCGTCCACAAAACATTCTTCCAATAGCTTTCTGGTTTGTCCACGTGATCTTTAGCAAACTGCAGACGAGCAGCAATGTTTTTTTGGAGAGCAGTGGCTTTCTCCTTGCAACCCTGCCATGCACACTATTGTTGTTCAGCATTCTCCTGATGGTGGACTCATAAACATGAACATTAGCCAATGTGAGAAAGGCCTTCAGGTGCTTAGAAGTTACCCTGGGGTCCTTTGTGACCTCGCCGACTATTACACGCCTTGCTCTTGGAGTGATCTTTGTTGGTCGACCACTCCTGGGGAGAGTAACAATGGTCTTGAATTTCCTCCATTTGTACACAGTCTGTCTGACTGTGGATTGGTGGAGTCCAAACTCTTTAGAGATGGTTTTGTAACCTTTTCCAGCCTGATGAGCATCAACAACTCTTTTTCTGAGGTCCTCAGAAATCTCCTTTGTTCATGCCATGATACATTTCCACAAACATGTGTTGTGAAGAGCAGACTTTGATAGATCCCTGTTCTTTAAATAACACAGGGTGCCCACTGATTGTCATCCCATTGATTGAAAACACCTGACTCTAATTTCACCTTCAAACTAACTGCCAATCCTAGAGGTTCACATACTTTTGCCACTCACAAATATGTCATATTCGATCATTTTCCTCAATAAATAGATGACCAAGTATAATATTTTGTCTCATTTGTTTAACTGGTTTCTCTTTATCTATTTTTAGGACTTGAGTGAAAATCTGATGATGTTTTAGGTCATATTTATGCAGAAATATAGAAAATTCTAAAGAGTTCACAAACTTTCAAGCACAACTGTACTTGTTGTAGTCTCTACTATTTGGAATCCTCTAAAAGTCCACAACGTATTTATTGCTGCTTTCTGGCACGGACTTACTAGACTCTGTCCATATAGTTTTAGATGTAATGAGCCACCTTCAGAAAATACTCCTGGGGCTGTAATGGCTGTTTGAGCTTGCTTATGTATTGTTTCAGCTCCTTCTTCTAGTAATTGGTTTTGTTTTGGTTTTTTTCAGTCTCCCTTTTTCTTCTGTTTTTTAAGACAAAAAAGAAACGAATGAAAGAAAAAATAAGGCAAAATTACATTAAAACTAACTCACCATTTTCTTCTAGCTAATATAATTAGCTGACAGAAGTGTTTCTGCGTGAAACTGTACTATTTGCAAATAGAAATCTACAAAAATATTCAGCTGATGGAAAATCTGTAATCTTTTCTGGTAAATCTGTTCATTTGTGAGGCATAAAGAGTAAACTTCTGGCCAACTTCCAAGAAGATACAAATTATTATGGTTACTGATGTGAGATACTGGTTAGGGCATAAGTCTATAAACCAGAAAGCACTATGTGATTCTAATCAACCATTTTAAAAGGAAACATCTCTGAAACACTTTCTTCACATAACAAACACATGTGGAACCGTCTATAGCAAGACAGCAAAAGATAAACGCAGTAGAAAAACAGACAACAGGATCTTCTTCCTTAACCTAATAAAACACTCCTTGTGACCATTTTTATGAAACGATCACTTGCTCTCATATTCTGGGATACAAAATTGATATGGCTAGGAATTGAGGAGATTATGGATTTGGCCTTACTAGGTGTGGAGGTGATGGTGTTGTGAGAGAAAGAGCTCAGTGGACATCACTAGGAACAGCTCCAGTCTGCATTGCTCACAGCCTGTCCTTGCATGTACAGGTAACAGAGTTTTCCTTTAGCTAGCACTGTAGAGGGGCTGCTTCTTATGGCCTTTGTAATCCAGATGTCACTGGTTCGTGGCTGATGATTACAATTTACCACAGTACAAAATTGCAAAATGAAGTGGCTTGCGATGTGAGATAACTGAAATACACTAGGGAATGGATTTTCTGATACACAGGTAGGAAAGAAGTGGGGAGACATTTTCAAATACCCTTAAGCAAAAAACATGATGAGGTCTTCCCTGGAAGTATATAAAACATGCCTTGTTTCATTCTCTACAATAGGATAGTGTTGAGCAAAGTTGATGAGGTGATTGTGGGCTTCCGATGGTGATATATTTTGTGAAGTTCAGGCCAGATTTTCATGACTTGTAAAAGTGGAATACCTAAGCTATAGGACTGCAGCATGAGGCACCACCCTGTGAAGCATGTCTGGTAATATGTACCTTGGTTAGGGTGCTGACCAAAATGAGCTTAGAGAAAAAGAGAGATTGCATGATAAATAGTAATAATTATAATCATAAATCATACACAAAAGTGCAAAACATGAATAAGCAAAAGTACAAAAATGTGAAGCAAACTACAAATGGTTAGAATTTTAACAAAACAAACAAAAATCTTAATAAATAACTAGGAGTTTCACAATAGGATATCATAAGTGTGGTCGAAATTTAACATCTTATTAAAGAAAGAAACATCCTCTAAAGGGACAATTCAGTAATCGGGCAGGAGAAAAGCTGTTCACTGTATCTTTTAATTACTCCTCGGCAAAATGCCTTGGAGGGAGCATTCTTCAAAAACAGTCTGTTACAGCATGGTCAGAATGATGAGAGAAACAAAGAATAGAGGTCACTCAGTCAGTCATCATCCAACCCACTATATCCTAACACAGGGTCACGGGGGTCTGCTGGAGTCAATCCCAGCCAGCACAAGGTGCAAGGCAGGAACAAATCCCGGGCAGGACACCAGCCCACCACAGAAGGAAAGAGGTTCATTTTATAAACTACTGAATTTACATACAGTGTCAATCAATGCATACATTTTACTGTGGTTGGTTCATTGGTTTACACCCTAATGATTTATATAATATAAAAGCCTATTATTTATATTCTGGTTCTTCTTATACCTTTGAGTTTTGCCACCACCCTTGAAATTTCTGTGCATATAACATGTGGACGTTGCCCCGGACACAGACAGGCAGACACGTTAGTATTACCCCACACACGTTTATTTTTCATTGTTCTTTTCACAAATCAATGCTCACAAGCCCCAATACCCCTCAGTCCAGGCCAACACAATGCCTTCTCTCTCTCTTTTCTTCTTCAGGCCGCCTCCTGCCTTCTCCAGAGACTTTGTCCAATTCTTCCACCCGACTCTTGTCCCCCTCTGAAGGGAAGCGGCCCCTTTAAATAAGCACCCGGATGTGTTCCAGGTGTGTTTCCGGCAATCTCCCACAGACACGCCCCAGTGTGGCGGAATTGCCGGCTGTCTCCCCGGAAGCACTCCGGGTGTCCCTGTTCCTCTTCCGCCCAGCACTTCCTGGTGTGGCGGAAGTGCTGAGGTCCAGGGTCTTACAGATATTGGGGTCCCCCTGGTGGTAACCCCGGGTCCCTACAGGGTCGAGCTTCCCAGCTCTTTACCCACGGCCCTCAGGGTGGTTGCCCCCTTGAAGACTGGAGGAGGCACAAGCCCTCCTCCTGTCTTCTCGGGCGTCCTGGCTGGGTACCACCTCAATCCGGGTACCACAAACAATTGTCCAGTCTCGTTTATAGGACATCTGCTGATGTCTTTTAGACACCCTTCAGGACATTTTGTATATTACATCAACCTTTCTTCTGGTACATTATGTACTTGCCCATCTCAGTATTTTTCCTAAACCAGTTCTTATATTTCAGTGTACATTTTGTTGTTCACTTGACCTTTATCTGGTTTCCTGGTGTGCATGAACAGATTTCAGACATGTATTAAGCCTTTATGTTATGTCTTTAAGATGAATTCTGTTACCCTAAAATTATTCTTCCACACATGATGTACAAAGCTTTAGTAAAGAGCCCCAATCGGGCTCCCTCTTTTGCTCCTCTTGCCTGCCCCATTAGATATCTAGTTGTCATTTGATTGATGTTAAATGTCAACAAACACTAACAAGTTTGGCTGGGCAAACTGCACACAAATTGAGTGGCTATAATCTAAAAAAAACTTCACCAATTTGTATTCTTACTGGTAAAGTGACATTGTGAAAACTAACATAATTCTGTTTTGACATCAGTGTACTTTGTGTTTCCAATAAGCTGGGAAACTCTCGAAAGGAAGGTAACAAAATTATAATATCACTTTTAGCATGCTGTTGTCATGTCTGTCAAATGTACAGTTTCACAACGAACAGGAAATTATGTTCAATTCATGGCAAACCAAATGAAGAAAATATCTCTGTATTTTCAACAATGGGTCTTCAAATTTTAAACTTCTTAATAAACAAAATGGTCCTGATATATACAGTTTAGAAATTCTGTTAGTGCACTCATTAATATCAGCTACAGTGCTCCTACTTCTTCAAACAGAAAACTGAACCTCACTTTCAAACATCCAGTGTCAAAATGGGTCAGTGGGTCTTGTTGTACATAAGGAAATGTATTCAGATAAAATGTTAAAATACAAAAATGCTCTCTCTGCTGCCAAAATTGTATACTACTCTAACATTATTAATACAGGAGGGAAAAATACTAGAGCTCTTTTTCCACAGTGAACAGGCTAATTATGCCACAAGAAAATGTTGTTCACCTGTGATGGACAGCCGGGGCCCATGTCCAGCCGGGATGCCCCTTCTGTATATGTTCCAGGAGAGCAAGCATGGGCTGCACAGTACTTTCCCCAGACCAGCCACCCTGGGTGACTGTGGTGCCTCAGATGCCCGCAGGGCTCCAAGGAGATGGAGTTCTCCCCAGGGTCGGGCGCATATATAGTGCCTTTATTACAACCATAACCTCACTGTTAAGCACTGTTGTACTTTTTTAGATTTCTTCAATTCAACAATTGAAAAAATCCACCTGCAACTTGCTTCTTTGATCTCTGTAAAAAATGACATACTTTCCCACTATAACCCATGTTCCCTTATCAATCACCTTATTCTCAGAGTTCAGTTAACCAGCTGAAAATGACATCTGAGAGATTGTAACAAAATCTAATTCTTCCAATTGCCAATTGGATCAAATACCTACAAACTTTGTTAAGTCCTGTTTATCACATATCTCCCCCATGATAACTATTATAATTAACACTTCCCTAATTACTGGCACAGTCCCCCCTCATTAAAAATGGCCTCAATTACTCCAATTCTGAAAAAACCTGGCTTAGACCCTAATAGCCTTAATAATTATTGGCCTATTTCAAATATTCCATTCATATCAAAAATTCTTGAAAAGATAGTTGCCTCCCAATTTCAGTCCCATCTTTCAAAAAAAATAACCTTTGTGAACAGTTTCAATCTGGCTTTTGTCCTAAACACAGCACATAAACTGCCCTGGTCAAAATCACAAATGATCTTCTCCAGGCAGCTAACATGGGACTATTGTACTTCTTGACCTCAGCTCCACATTTGACACCATACCACATCAGATATGTTTGAAACAACATCTAGCTAGTTTTGGAGTCTGTGGCTATGTTCATCAATGGTTTTTGTTCCTACCTTGCTGACAGGAAGCATTTTGTTCAAGCAAAGGGCTTTAAGTCAGAGAATACAGTTGTTACTCAGGGAGTTCCACAGGACTCTGTTTTGGGGCTGCTTCTTTTTCCCATTTACATCTTCCCAATAGGTAATATCTTTCAACACCATCGTATTAAATTTCGTTGTTATGCTGATGACACATAGCTTTATCTATCCACTAAATCCACTTCTGTTTTCCCTCCAAATACTCATAGCATATCTCCGAGACATAAAGTCATGGATGACTCACAATTTTCTTAAGTTAAACTAGGGGGCTCTGCCCCCTGCTCGCTTTGCTCACCAACACCCGTGTTTTGTTAATTGGATATACAATTTTAAAAGCTTTTTTTTCTTTGGAATTGTTTCAATTTCATTATTTGCACTTTTACTTTTAAGCTTCAGTAAAAACAATATTTGGAATTACCTTTTCTTCAAAATCGCATTGAATTTTGATTCCGTTTTTGTAGATACATTGTGATAACGCAACGTATAACTGTCCATGAGTGAATATCGTTTCTTTTTCTCTAATAAATAATCCGACTTTTTCTAATGTTTGTCCCTGTGATTTGTTCATTGTCATAGCAAAAGCTATTCTCATGGGAATCTATAAACATTTTAATACAAATCGCATATCAAGATCTCCTTTGGTGTCTAAAGTTATTCGCGGAATATATACTACATTACCTTTCTTGTTGCCTGTTAATATTTGCATCGCTTCTCCGTGATTATAAATATACACCAGATTCTCATTGCGCATGGTCCATTATTGTGTAAATCTACGTTTTGAGCATTGAATGATACAAAGGTGAAAAGATTATTGTATACTCATATATTTTGCCTGTAGTGTTTGTGGATTCTGCGGTGGGCTGGCGTCCTGCCCGGGGTTTGTTCCTGACTTGCGCCCTGTGCTGGCTGGAATGTGCTCCAGCAGACCCTCATGACCTTGTGTTCGGATATAGCGGGTTGGAAAATGACTGACTGACTGTTTGTGGATATCACTTTCCCCAAACATCAAATCTTTTCATTCTCTTGGATATGCCTCCTCATTGTTTAGAAATTTTAAAAAAAAATTAAACTTCAAAGCCTTACAGTATTTCCATACTTCTGACATATCACTTATGTCCATATATCCAATAAGATGCTACAGATGTTCTATCAGATGGTTGTGGCGAGTGCCCTCTTCTACGCGGTGGTGTGCTGGGGAGGCAGCATGAAGAAGAGGGATGCCTCATGCTTCGACGAACTGGTGAGGAAAGCAGGCTCTATTGTAGGCACGGAGCTGGACAGTTTGACATCAGTGGCAGAGTGACAGGTGCTGAGCAGGCTCCTGTCAATCATGAAGAATCCACTGCATCCACTGAACAGTACCATCTCCAGACAGAGGAGCAGCTTCAGCAACAGACTGCTGTCACTGTCCTGCTCCAATGATAGACTGAGGAGATCGTTCCTCCCCCAAACTATGCGACGCTTCAATTTCACCTGGGGGTAAACGTTAACACTATAGACTATTATACCTGCCTCGTACTCTCCACCTTGTATTTTTTATTTTAACTTACATTGCTTTTTTACTGCTCTTTAATTAATATTGTTTTTTATCAGTATGCTGCTGCTGGAGTATGTGAATTTCCCCTTGGGGATTAATAAAGTATCTATCTATCTATCTATCTATCTATCTATCATCTTTTTTTGATACTTTCAAATTTTTCTGCTTTTATATTCTCTAATTTGCTCTGCATGTATATTGCACATACGTTTTTTGTGTCTTTTGAATTCCACTGTTTCATTATCTCTAATCTGTTCTGCATATGTTTCTCCCCCTCGTTTTTGAACCTCTTTATGACACTTTGTTTTCTACTCTTTGTCTTTTATTTCTGACCTCGCTTTGTCCTGCTATTTTTCAATTACACCTGGTTCTGATGATTATTTTCCCTATTTTCGATTAATAATTTCCTTTTGTTTGCGCTAATGCGATCTTTAGTATCTTTTTTTTGATACTGTAGTGACCTCCATATCCGGCTCGAAAAGAGAACAAGTAAAAAAAAACAGCCACACGTAGTAAAGTCTCACAAAAGTTTTCCTTGAACAATCAAGAAAAAGAATGCCGACTTCATAACCCCCAACACAACCTTCTAGCACCCTCTCCAACCCCTCCTCCCATCCTGGGTCAACCCCCTATCGCATCAATCAATAACCCGCTGTCAGTCTTCTGTGCTGTACTCCGCCCTCCCTCAATCGGACCTAACAGTCACTCAAAAAAAAAAAAGCTTCAACCTGGCTGGGATGCTATAATACTTTGAATTTTACTGCTTTCATATTTCTTACCTTTCTCTGTATGTGTATCGTGTCATCGTTTTTTTTTTTTTTTTGAGCCTTTTGAATTCCACTGCTTTCATAATCTCTTATCTGCATTTTTTTCTCTCCAACGTTTTTGAGTCTCTTTTCTCTGTGCTGCTCTTTATTCTCTGCTTGGTCGTTGACGTTTCATCTAGAACGTATTGTACTTATAGGCTTTATATGAGCTGAGAGCACAAGATCTGTGTCTGCTACATGCCTTTACACGACTGAGTGTTTTGCTGCCCGTGGTCTTATTTGATATTGATTGTAAGTAGGGGGTGTCTTGCAAGAATCTCATGTTCCACGTCCCCACGAGACGGTCCTGGGACAATCTCTTGGCACCAAGTCTCATGTTTACGGTCCCCGCGAGATGCTCTGTGGCCAGTCTCTTATGTCTTGCGGGTCTTTTAAGTGTCTTCATGTCTCGTCTCCCTGGTTTTCATTTCCAAAATATTTTTTTTATAATAGAGAGATAGCAATAAAGCAGAGGTACTCCTCATTGGTTCTAAATCTACACTCACTAAGGTTAACCATTCTTTTATTTTAATTAACAACATCTTTTCCAATGTTAAGAGCCTGGGCGTCATTCTAGACAGTACCCTCTCTTTTTCTTCCCATATAAATAATGTTTCTCGGACTGCCTTCTTCCATCTCCGAAGCATTTTTGCCCGGTTCTTACACAACACACTACTGAATATTGGCTAATACCTTAGTCACTTCACATATAGATTGCTGTAATGCTATTCAATTTGGCATCCCTAAAAAACATATCCATTGCTTAAAACTTCTGCTGCTAGGATAATTACCTGTTCTAAATCCACTAAACATATTACACCTATTCTCTCCCAACTTCACTGACTCCCTGTTTACTACCAAATACAACACAAACTTCTGCTCTTAACATTTAAAGTTCTCCACAACCTTGCTCCTCCGTACCTCACTGATCTCCTACAGACATACACTCAGATCCTCATCTGCAGCTCTGCTTTCTGTACCACACATCAAACTCTGTTCTATGGGAGATCGAGCATTCTCTCATAGTGCCCCTCAACTCTTCCCTCTCACATCTGTCATCTAGACTCAACACAATTTTAAACCGCCCTCAAAAGAAATTTTTTCAAACTGGCATACCAATTATGAGTTTATCACTGTTACAGCCAGTTACATTTGTTGTTTGTTACTACTTCTGTACCTTTATTGTTATTTGAGTTTATTGTCCTATTTGTTTTATCTTTTTTAATGTTGTTTAATTCATTGTAAGGTGATCATGAGTCCTAAGAAAGGTGCATATTAAATAAAATGTATTATTATTATTTTTATTATTATTATTATTACATATTTATACAGTAATAATCTCATCTGAAAGTGGTCAGAATTGATATGATTCATCTGTCCTGAAGTAATGAGAGCTTCATTTGATGAGAGAAAACACATTAACAGCTTGTTACTTTGTTTTCAATCCAATTACCTATTGCACCCATTGCACCATTTTCATTTTTGTGCACAAGTGACAAGAGGTTCATACAGTTTGGGTGTTTGTACCTACAAGTTACACAGTATGTGAGTGAATTCTAAGCTTTAAAAGTACAGAATAATTACACAAAACTGTTTTCAATTCTAGTGGATAACATCATTCCATACAGTGTTTATAATCATTATTCAAATCTACTCTCTATATATAAAATCCTAAGCCTAAAAGTGCAAAGATTTTATGTGACTTTTTTGTCATGCTTATTTTAAAACCTACATATATATGTTTGGTATCATTCTTTTCAGAATTTATCGAACTTTAATGTGATGTTGTTAGATTTTCAGATTCTTATTCCATTTTTAAATTATAAACTAGAAAATATCAAGAATTCACGTCCCGTGATACGAGACTTTGTGCCAACAGATTTAACCACGGCTGGGTCTGGAAATAAAAGACAAAGAGTAGATGACAAAGACAGGTGTTGTACAGGCTTTTAAATGTTCGAAGCGCCATGCAAGATGCAGATCATGTGTCACGGCAGCAGCAGCAGCAAGCCAGCAGCTGATCGAGCAAAAAGGAGGTAAAAAAAAGCTGTGTTTGTTTTCCATTGTATCACCGTTTAAGAGTGGGTTTCGAAGGAGCAACTGCATCTCCTTGGGGTTCGTTCAGCCCCCCTCTTCACAACAAGAGCAGCAGAAATGCGAAGTGGTTGGCACGCAGCACAGGCAAGAGGGGTTGGCGAGCAAAGTGAGCAGGGCGTAAGCCTCCTAGTACAATATACTGTATATCTGCAAGATATCAAATAAAAAGTAAGTTATCCACTTTATGATAGGTTTATTGAGTAATATGTGGTCTCCTATAAAAAGCCTTTCTATTATATTATACTATATTGTTCTTCATGGTCTGGTGTTATAGGATTGCTTTCTTTACACCTCCAGTTCTCTACGTACTTTTCGCTCACTGTCAGTTCCTGCCAAGGTTGGAGGCTGATCTTGCTCCATCCTTAGATGTAAGGGATGAGCATTTTAGACCTAATCGGCTGTGGCTGATGGGTTGAATCCAAAATTCTTTTGCCATTTCCCATGGTGTCTTAAAGGTACTTGAACATTTTTCTCCATGCACACTATATATTATTAGAAACCTTACTTTACATGTTGTATTTTACATACGTGTTTGCTCGTATAACTGATTTTCAAAAGGAGAAATGCTAACTATGTAAACATTGGAATTATAATCATTATGACTGAATGACTGCTAAATAATTGGCAAACTGAAAAACCGTCTTTTGTAGGTGTAAAAATCACAGTGGAAAAAGAAGGTCTCATGAGTAGTGACGGTGAAGGGGAGGTGATGATGCCTTGTAAAGTGGCTGTTGTGGGTTTTATTTTGTTGCTGGAATATTGAAGACAAGATATGACTATTGAAGTCAAAAAGAATGTCTTTGTTATTTATGGATTAATTTTAAACTTTAAGTGAACATTGAAACAAAGTGCTTTCTCAAGCACATCAGGATCCTACAATACTTATGTTAAATAAGTACTTGTATAAAGTGCCCATAAAAAGTATTCACCCACTTTAATATGGTAATATAGTATTCAGTTGGTATATCATATTTGAATCAAAGTGGATTTAATTTGGTGTTTTCACCAACCAACACAAAAAGACACTTCAGTGTCAAAGTGAAAGCGGTTATCTGCAAAGTGGTCTAAATTTAATTACAAATATAAAATACAAAATAATTGATCACATAAATATTCACCCCACTCAAAATCCTTACTGACTCAGTAAGTTGGTTTTAGAAGTTTTTGTAACAAAAATGCTTGTATTAATCATTTACTATGTAACAAGACCTTAATGAAGGCTTCTTTGGGTTTTCATAACCCTTAAAAAGAACCAATAAAGTGTTTATTCACCTCTGCAATGTGACCTACTAATAGAACTTCACTTTAGAGTGGTCTGTGGTGGCTTAACTGAGACTCATTTCCCTTCAGAGTACATATTTAGTATAAGACTCGTGAATCCTGCATATTAATAAGTCAATTAACATCACATCAATATGCCACAGTGCACAGAGATGAATAACCAATCTACGTATGTTTTATAAATGTTGTGAAGACCAATAGAAGTTTTGTTAAGGTCTTGTTAGTGAATGAGTAATAGATGCTTTTTTTACAGTTCCTAAACTAAACTGCTACCAAAGTCACATAAATAGTTAAATGAAGATCACTTGCCTGTAGTCTGGAAGTTCCAATAGACTGTAGAATAAATGCACCTACATACAAAAGGTCCAACTTGTGGTGAGGAGTGATGGATGGAGTGAAGCTTTGTGAAACACGGAAACATTTGAAGTAATTGTGGTGAAAATCGTGACATTTTCTGGCCATTTGTGTTATCATTGCACAAACTGGCAATAAAGTTCAATGACAGTCAGTGAAACACTGGACAATGAAAGCTGCTGACAAACACTGCTTCTAGCTGCCTCTTCTTAGTAGTAAAAAAGAAAACTATAAAAAATATAACTAACATTGACAGGTGGAGTGTACCATATGACAAACAACAGTTTTAATTAAACAAAAGACGCCTTGCTCATAGTGTGCTGGCTCTTCTAATAAATATTCTCCTTTTACATTTTATAATTATGATCTCCTTGTCATTAATATCATTAATAGTCCGAATTTTTTTCTTGAGATTACCTTTACTTGATCACTGATTGGGAAAAAATGACACTCTGAGAGTCAACAGCTTGAATTACAACAAGTGTTGTGTGGCTTGACTGACTAAGTTTGTTGCTTTTCATATCCTGTGTGTAGCACAAACCCAGGTTCACATTCCAAAGTGTTTTGGGAAGCAAAAGTCATCTAAGCAAGTAGAACACAATTAGGTGTGATATATATTCATAACCTAAATTGACAAATAATTTCGAGAGATACTGTGGAAGGAATGCATACGAGCTCTCATTCTGTGTTTTGGGATTATTGCTACTTATAATCACCATTAAAAATGCAAAGAATTTCCAAAAGGCAGCTCAAGCATTCAATTCTATTCTTTGTTACTTGAGGTCTGCACATTCTAGCCATTGCAAAGAGAGATGGCAATCCCACTGTGTCAGATCATGCTGAATCCATCCTGGAGTTGGCTCTGGTGACTCTCTTGAACCCAAAATTCAAACCTAGCAATCCTGACAACATCAGAGAGGCTAAGAGACACATTTCCAATGGGGTCATCACCATACTATGCACGACACTTCAGGGAAGAATTTATTAATACTCAGTGATCCACAATTTGTAATTGCTTTACACTATATATTTATTATGGAATGTAATTAAATTATGGAATGTAATTAAATCATGTACTGAATAACTAATTTGTAACTACCTTTCAAAAACAAATAGTGCCATCAACAACAATAGCAGCAGCCACTGCAAATGCTTCTGTGGCGGAAAATATAATTCAGAGGTCGGAATTATGATGGATAGTTGATCAGTACACTGGCTCCTGGTTAAGTTTAGGGCAGATTTCAAAATCCTCCTTTTAACATATAAAGCCTTAAATGGCCAAGGTCCGGCTTAATTGTGTGAAATTGACATGACATGAACATGACAAACCAGAGCGCACATTAAGATCTCAAGATGCCGGTCTGCTTATGATTCAAATGATTAATAAAATAACAGTGGGAGGTCAAGCTTTTAGTTACAGGGCCCCTAAACTGTGGAACAGTCTGCCTGCTACTATAAGAGATGCCCCTTCAGTCTCAGCTTTCAAATCCTAGCTGAAGACTCACTACTTCAGTTTAGTATATCCTGACTAGAGCTGCTGATTAACTGTTCAAACTGCAGCTCTGTTGTTAGTCATTAGCACTAAAACATGAGTAATATGATAGTTATAATTTTTTACTAACCCTCACCTATTCTGTTTCTCTACTCTGTTCTCAAATGTGGCACTTGGTGCCACTGCCCACCCGCCAAGTTGTTTTGCCTGCCTAAGGTAAAGACATCCCTGATGGAGGTTTGCAGGAATCATCGGGTAGATAGGTTCTTTCATCAGATTGGCTGGCCAAACGCAGCCTCAGCTGTGGAATGGCCAATAGAGGGAAACAGCTTGATGGCAGAGATCTCCAGGGCTGTAAACAAATTCAAATCCTATTATGTGATATCATCTACTGTTAAATTCTGCTCTGTACTTGTAATATTTTTATTTTACTATTATATTGTATTGAGGATTACTTGTGTTCCGTTCTGTGTATTGTATTGTATTGCCCTCCTTCTTTTTGACATCCATTGCACACCCAACCTACATGGAAAGGGGTCTCTCTTTGAACTGCCTTTCTCAAGGTTTCTTCTAATTTTTCCCTACTAGGATTTTTTTTGGGGAGTTTTTCCTTGTCTTCTTAAAGAGTCAATGCTGGGAGGCTGTCAAGAGACAGGGCCTGTTAAAGCCCATTGCGGCACTTGTGATTTTGGGCTATACAAAAATAACTCATATTGTATTATAATGTAAAAGAGTCATCTTAGCACAGCACATCCTAATAAACCATTTGCTTAAATAAAAGCTGTGGTTCTCCTTTCTGTACTACTCATAACCTCTCCAGTTATGTAAACAAAATCCCAGTCACTAACACATCTACTGTTTACCCCGTCCCTTAACAAAAAGACTGTATTGCCAAAAACAACCACTAATGTAACCTGATTATTTTAATAATTAATAATTCAAAAACGTGAACCCACAATATACTTAGTGCTTGTATTGCTAGTCATATCAACAAATGAAACCATGAATCAACAGTTTTGTCAAACACATGAAACAAGATACACATTTACTTTTGACATATGTTTAACAATTATAATACTAATAGCAGAGATAGTGATGATAAGAGGGAAACGGGGAATTTATGAGAAGAGACCAGGTATTATAGTGAATGGCTTGTCGCGATTTATATTAGTAAAGCTCTTTTTTGCAGCATTATGCATTCTCCTAGTCAGTGTTTTCAGTATGTATAACTTATACTTTTATTTTTCGACATTAAGTAATCTCCAGCAGAGTTATTTCAAATGTATTGATGATCCACAAAGATTCCTTTCAACTAATGCACCTCTGTTGAGTTTGTGGTGGTGCAAAAAGGCAGTCTGGTCAGATGTTAAATGCGAGTACTGAAAATAAACTTTGGATTTTGGTTCAAATAATATTTACTTATTACAACAATCTGTAAATTGATTCTTAATAAATCACTGTACTATATATCATTGTATGAGTTAGAAAAGAATTTAACTAAGAAAAGGCATTTGCCACATAATGAGATCTAGGAGAAGAAAGGACAAGCAAACTACAAAAACATTGAAGGCACTGTTCATCAAGATTTCATGTATAGTATAATCAAAAATCTGCGGTGGGCCGGCGCCCTGCCTAGGGTTTGTTTCCTGCCTTGCGCCCAGTGTTGGCTGGGATTGGCTCCAGCAGACACTCGTGACCCTGTAGTTAGGATATAGCAGGTTGGATAATGCATGGATGGATATAATCAAAAATATGACAAAGAGTTAAGAAGATATGATAAATGTGCAAAGCGAAAAATTAATTATTATGCATAGTGACAAAGTTGTGAAACACTCTGCTGACATGCATAGTTCAAATGAAACTCGAAGAACAAAGTTTTGAAACACTGAGCTGACATACGCAGCTCCACATGGAATCAAATCTGCCAAAGCTACATCTACTAAATACTGCTTGCAGTATTTATTTTGTGTTTTATATTAGTAAATAATTTAGATCACTTTTCAGAAGTCTCTGCTCACTTTGACATTAAAGAATCTTTCTCTGTTCACCATTGACAGAACAAACAAAATAAATCCACTGTGGTTCAATGTTGCATAACAATTAAATGTGAAAACTTCCAAAGGAGGTGAATACTTTTTATAGGCACTGTAAACAATAGAGTGAACAATTAGAACACTATTCATCAAATAATTTTTAAAACATCTATTAAAAGGGACAGTGATATTAATGGATAGATGCACCTATCAATATATTCTGTAATCAACATTTAGCTACTGTATCAGTCTGGCTAGGTAAAACCATTCAAACAATATTTTAAAATCTAAGTTTTATTTTTGGAACTTAGACTAAATGTATACAGCACATGCTAAGAATTGCTCTTGGTTAGGTCTTTTTTCCAACAAACTTAAACAAAAGGTAAAAAAGAAAAGAAAAAAATTACTTACTGTATGTCAGTATTATATTCAGTCACTATACCTGTAGTTCTGCCTTAACACCATTGTGCCCTCCAGCGTGGTGTTAAAGCTCAAAGACCTTGGTTTGAGTTGCTCCATCTGTGGCTGGGTGCTTAACTCCCTGACTAATAGGCCACAGTCAGTAAGGACTGAAAACATTGGCATTTTGCAAGGCCTGCCTCAGCCCCCGCTATACAGTCTTTTCACCTATGACTGTGTAGCAGAGCATGAGGGCAACAGCATTGTCAAGTTCGCAGATGACACCATTGCAATTTGTCTCATCACTGACAATGATGAGTCTGTCTACAGGATGGAATTAAAAGACCTGAATGTATGTTACCATAACAACAGCCTATCCCTGAATCTCAACAAAACAAAGGAGATCATTGTTGACTTCAGAAAGAGCAAAGGCAATCAAGCTCCACTCCACATCAGTTACTCCCTAGTCCAGACAGCAGCTTCAGTTTCCTGGGTGACCAGACCACCAACTGCCTTTTGTAGTCTGTCAGCATCACCTGCATCCTCAAAAAGGCTCCGCAAAGGCTCCTTTTACCAAGGAGGCTAAAGATCTTTAGGGTCGATATCAAAATGCTAATGAACTTCTACCACTGCACTATTGATAGTATCCTGACTGGATGCACCATAGTGTGTTTTAATAACCTATTTGCTAGGATTGCAGACTCCTCCAAAGGACTGCCTGTACTATCTCTAAAATCACTGGTGCTGAACTTCTGCAGCCTCATACCATCTTCTCTACCAGGTTTCTGTGCAGAGCTGAATGCCATCATCTCTGATGACAACCATCCATCTTATCTATGTATAAGGTCATCCGGGATCATTTGCTCACCTTAGCTTTTATGCCTAAGAAGTCTACCATCGACCACACCCTGGCAATGAGGGTTCTCATGGAGCACAAACACAAATATTATCAGAGTTTCTTTGCAGTCTTTGTTGATTTTCATAAAGTGTTCAACTTAGTTCAACTTGTGGGACATCCTGAGACTTTTTGGGATCCTCTCGATGTTGCCGGCCTGTATACTGGTACCGTGAACGCTGTGCAGAGTGGAGGTAGAACCTCTGTGTTTTTCCCAGGTGACTCTGAGGTCTGTCAGTGGTATGTTCTTGCTCCTACTCTGTTCAATGTTTGCATAGACTGGGTGTTGGGCAGATTTGTGGGGTCCAGTGGCTGTGGTTGAATTGTTGGTGAAGAAAGATTCACTGATCTTGACTTTGCCGATGATGTTGTGATCTTTGCAGAATCAACGGAGGCTCTGATTGGGGCTCTCAAGAGACTGAGCATGGAGTCTAAGTGTCTGGGCTTGAGAGTGTCCTTGACAAAAACCAAGATCTAGGCATTTAACCTCTTGGGCACAGCCATATGCGCTCCTGATATCTACACAAAAGGACAAATGTCCAAGTCTTCAGAGTCTTGGGGCTTCCTGTTTTACTATATGGTTGTGAGACATGAACGCTATCCAGTGACCTGAGACGAAGACTGGACTACTTTGGTACTAGGTCTCTTCGGAGAATCCTTGGGTACTGCTGGTTTGACTTTGTATCGAATGAGCGGTTGCTTATGGAGAATGAGGCACATTACCAGCATTTTGAGGGAGTGTCAGTTACTGCAC
Source organism: Polypterus bichir lapradei (assembly GCA_026402145.1). Lineage (NCBI taxonomy): Eukaryota > Metazoa > Chordata > Cladistia > Polypteriformes > Polypteridae > Polypterus > Polypterus bichir. The sequence continues at coordinate 2,204,238 of JANRMT010062836.1, forward strand.
ATATGGCGTGATTCCCTGAGGGTGATCTGGCTCATAGGATCCTAATTGTTGAGGACCCAAGTGGTTGGACCAGGCCAAGGGGATGCTCACATAACACCTGGCTGCAGCAGATTGATGGTCATTTCCAAAGGGTGGTACTGGATCCTGAGCTGTTTCGTTGTGTGGTGGGTGCAGCAACATGCTGTAGCCACACATGTTACTCAACTTGACCTGACCTGACCTATGGCTGTTATTTATTCAATGAATTTATTTATACACCATCTTATTGTCTTATTGCCTATACATACTACCCTGTCTCCCCACACCCCCGCCAGCACCTGTTGCACAAGAATTTCACTATGCTCATGTGACATATGTAACAATAAAGATATCTAATCTAATCTAAAAACGTGGCTGCTTTCATGAGTTTCAAATTTAGCGCCTTCAGCCAGAGAGGGCACAGATCAGTGTAGTTAAATAAGTGCCCTACCCTATTGTGTGCTTGGGGTGTGTGTGTTATCCCTGCAGTGGACTGTCACCCTGTCAAGGGTTTGTTCCTGCCTTGCACCCTCTTCTAGCTGGGATAGACTCCAGCAGAAACCTTTGGCCCTGTTCAGACAATCAAATTCCATTTCCTATAAGGTCTTCTTGTCCTAGAATGTCTAGCAAAATATTCTTTTTTTAATTCCTTGCCAGAATCACTAACAGGACAAATAATTCTGGAGTTTTGGTAATTGGTTGACATAAGTGTAGTTTGAGAATGAAAATACAAATGCCAAATTCTAGAAAATTGTGCCATCTTTTGAGAATAAGGAGGATGCATCTCTCTCACTAAATTACCTACTGCCATTTTAAATGATAATATGTAAAAACAAGAAAATTTGCTTTCCATTTAGCAGTCAGTCCATACAGCGTATTCAGAAAGTATTCAGACCCCTTTACTTTTTTCACATTTTGCTAATATGCAGACTTGTGCTAAAATCATTTGATTAAATTTTTCCCACATCAAGCAATACTGAATATCCCAGAATGATGAAGTGAAAATGCAATTTTGGACATTTTTACAAATGTATGACAATAAAAAACTGAAATGTTACATTTATGCAAGTATTCAGATCTATTACTCAGTAAGAATCCTTTTGGGTCTGCTGAGATCATCTCAAGCTCTGTCAAGAGGTTTGGAGATCATTGATGGATAGCTATTTTCAGGTTTTTCCAGAGGTATTTGTTTAGGTTCAAGTCTGGACTCTGGCTGGGCCACTCAAGACTGTTCAAAGAGTTGACCCTAAGCCATTATAGTGTTGTCCTTGCTTTGTGCTTAGGGTTGTTGTCCTTTTGGAAGGTGAACTTTTGGCCCAGACTGATGTCCAGTGCTCTCATTAAGGATGCTCTGAACTTTGCTTCATTTGGCTTTTTCTCAACCTTGTCTAGTCTCCCAGTCCCTGCCACTAAAAAACATGTTGCCGCCACCATGCTTCACCATTGGAATGGATTTGCGCAGGTGATGAGCAGTGCCTGGTTTCCCCCAGACAAGAAGCTAATCTTGGTTTAATCAGTCCAAAGAATCGTGTTTCTCATAATCTGAGAGTGCTTTAGGTGTCATTTTCCAAACTCTAAGTGGTTGTCCATGTGTGTTTATTAAAGAGAGGGTTCTAATTGGTCCCTTTGCCATAAACCCAGATCGGTGGAGTGTTGCAGTGATTGTTGTCCTTCTGGAAGTTTCTCCACAGAGATTCCTTGGAGCTCAGCCAGAGTGACCATTGGGTTTTTGGTTACTTCACTTTCCAAAGCCCTTCTCCCATGATTGCTCATTTTAGCTGGGTAGTCAGCTATTAGGAAGAGTTGTGGTTGTTCCAAAGAATTATGGAGGCCACAGTGCAGTTGGAAACCTTCAATGCTGCAGAAATGTTCTTGTAGCCTTCTCTAGATCTGTGTCTCAACACAATTATGTTTCTAGCTCTGTTTATAATTCCTTTAAACCTCATAGTTTGTTTTTTGATCAAGTGTGGGACCTTTTATAGACAGGGGTGTGCCTTTCCTAATCATGTTCAATCAGTTGAACTCACTGCAGGTGAACTCCTAACAAGGTATAGAGACAAGTCAATGATGATCAATAGACTGGCATGCACCAGAGATAAATTTCAGGTGTCAGAGCAAAGGGTCTGAATACTACTGTCAAGGTAATATTTCAAATTTTTTTTCAATAGTTTTGCAAAAATTCCTAATGGTGTGTCATTCTGGGGTATTAGGTGTTGTGTAATGAGGGAAAATTATTTTTGTACAAGGCTGCAACATAGAAAAATGTGAAAATTGAAGGGGTCTGAATACTTTTTGAAGACACTGTATATCATTCATTATCCTTGGTTGCAAGTTCTGGGCAATGATTAAAAGAATAGGATCATGAGTAAAAGTTCCCAAAAAGAGGTTCCTGCTCTGAGTTACTGTGGTCACACTCAATGACAGGGTAAGATATGATATGGATCAACCTTGGAATAGAATCACTATTTCTCTGGATAGACAGCAACTAGTTTATGTGGCTTGGGCATGTAGTAAAATTACTTTTTGCTGTCCAATCCAATTGGACATGAACAGGGCATGACCAAATGGCAGATCTCCCTGGACATGCTGGAGGGGCCTATATCTCTCAAATGACCTAGAAACAGAAATCCCTGGAGGTGTTGGAAAAAGTTGTTGGGGTTGGCTCGGTCAGTCCAACTCTTTGTGATTCTACTGTAACCTTCATCAGAATAAGCAGAGTGAAAATGATGATGATGATTGTTTCTGGTGTGCATAACAATAATGTTTTGATTTTATTATCTGAAATAACTGCCCAAACCATTTATGGAGTTGGTCGGTTTCTTCTTTTTATTTTAAACTTTAAGAAATCTTGCCTCAATTATACAGTGGAAGTAATTCCTACCAGAAATGTAATCTATGAACACTTGTACTGATATGTTTGGAAAACTATTTTCCCAGTGCTACCCTGCATGTTTAATCTGTTACTTACAAAAAAAGTGGTTTTTTTTCCCCACTTAGTTATCATTTAACAATATCAACAACTCACTAGAATTGATTAGATCAATTTACAAGGCTATTCAGGTGCACTTCATGAAAATGTTCCTCTCTCTTTAAACTTCTTTTGGAATTAGTCATCAAATGACTAATAAATATTGTATAGTCACTGTTTTTCCTCCACCGTCTCTTGAAAAAAAGAAAAAGAGAAAAACAAGGTCATAAATAAAATATAGAAAACATAGTTTACTTTAGCATTTCTTGGTGGATTGATGGCATCCTTGTTTTCTGTTGTTCTCTTTCTGCATTGCTGCACATAATAAGAATCTTTCATTCACTAACCTATAATATAATGTTAGGCTGTATATTGCTTTAAACATGCAATTCATGACCGTGTTTTTGCTGTATTTACAATATCATGTAGGTTAACCAGAAAAAAAACAAAACAAGAACAAAGGGAAACAGTACAATTCCATATAAGACAAAAAAAGAAAAAAACAGTGAAAATAAAGTAGTTTTTTGTTTGGTTAAAACAGACATTAATAACATAACCTCTAGGTAAGAAATAGGGTTCTATAAAAGTGGTGCATCTGGTAGCACTATTGTTTCTTATCTACTTTCCATTCCTGGATGGCATGCTCCCATTCAGAGTTTGATTGTTTTTCTTCTATCAGGAGTTGTTATTGGTGATAGCAAATTAGCCTGGTTAAGCCAAGTGAATGAATGATGATTGATCTGGAAATGATTCCTGCCTTGTGTTGGGCAGGCTCCGTTATCCCACAAATCTGCTCTTTTGGCAAAGAATATTTAAAAATGGATTGATAAATACTCGGCATTTATCATGACCATGTGAAACAAAAAACAATTCTTAATTTGGTCAGGAGCCCTTTCGTTCAGACACTTCATTGTTCTTATCTACAAATGAATATAAGAGGAAAGGAATTATGAAAGTGTCAGAGGGGGGACATTTTTGTACACTGGGTCATTCCATTTCTCTCTTAGGAAAAGAAACATGCAAATATTACATTTAAAGCCCAGCAGATGAACAGGCAATAGGCACCCATTGTTGGCAGTGGGGGCAAGAAGTTAAAAGGCTGTCTGCAGATTGTAGGTATTGGCTGTATTGCAAAGGTGTCACCATTTTGAAGTTTATGGCTGGTTGAGATTTACAAACAATACCACGTGTGATAACAGAACTGCTGCTTCCTTGGAGGATCCTGGATAATCCAGTTACTGATTGTGTCAGGATTGTTTGTGTAAGTATTTGCTGTCTTGCAAAGGAGTCGCCGCTTTGAAGTCTGGCCTTGGAGGATGTCTGTATTTACCTGACTTGGAAATATTGGTTTCTAAACAGCAGATCTGTACTCATTAATGGTTGGTAACAATACATTTTGTTAACTTGTGTTTTCTTTATTTGTTAAACCCAGGAAATTTTAGATATGCCATTGTTTAATCTGGTTGTCCAGAACTGATTATTGCAGGGACTGAAGGAGATTTACTCTCTGGCCAGGAGAAGGCAAAAGGTAGGGGGACAGTCCACTGGGAACACAGCCAAGACACTCGGACAGAGCACAGGGGCTCGCAGGCTGACAAGGGTACGTGGCTGGCACGACGTGAGGCACAAGGACGTCAATACTTTCAGGGAGGAAGAGACAGCTCTACAAGGAGACGCCGGTTGTGGGTCCAGCGAGAGAGGGAAGCTGCATGAAAGGACCGAGCAAAGCTGGCAGACAAGCAATAAGGCGTGCCTAGGTCACAGCAATACAAGGAGCCCAGGGTGGAAAAAAGGGAACAATGAAGATACGCCGACAGGGATTCCACGATTTTGACAAAACTTCTCTTGGGAAACGAGTGTCCGGTGAACAGAGTGCATCCGTGGACAGTTGAACAATTAAGTGTTGGGGTAACACTGAGAACAAACTGGACTTTGCACCACTACAGGTTGTATCATCCAATTCTGTTTTTAATGGACTTTTAGAGTGTGGACTGTGTGCTTTCCTTTCTAAAAAAAGAAATTTTCTTCATGATACTGTTAGATTTGGTTTATGTTCATTTATCTTTTTAATGTACTTTATTATTGTCTTGTGTAATAGAAGTTACTGTTGCTTTTCCTAAAATTACTGTTGTGTCTTTCATTGTGTGTTTACTCACCACCCAATTTAAAGAACACTGTGTGCTATTATTGGTAAATTTCAGGAGTTCCCAGTCTCTTGATAAAACTGGGTGGCGTAGTCAGATATTTAAATGGTGTATAAGTTAGATTACCTGTAAGTGTGACCTGACACCTGTCACAAAAGCATCACACTGTACTAATAGAGAGAACAAACATGTATTTAGTATTTAAAGTACACCACACTAAAAACAACCTCACAGCTGTCTTACTTACATATCATAATGAGTCAATATTTGTTTGTCACCATAATCTAACGACAAAGCTCCAGACTTACTCTCCATCATGGTCTGAAACAGCCAACAGTGACACACATCTTACCCTAGTTTCAAATTTTACTTTGAAACTTAAACAAAGGTTTTATGTCTTTTAAAAAAATGTAGGTTAAAGAAAATGTAATTATAGTTGGTTTTAGACACCCCACAGGTAACCAGTAACAATTGGAATTTGCCATTCATGAAACCTATTGAGCTACCACATGGCTATTTGGGCTACATTTTTAACCACATGATGTTATAAAATGTTGTTATTAAATAGGTTGTATTTAATATAGTCTACTAATGCATGTAAATTCATTCTAATATCACTGTTATTTTTTATATATGAGTTACTGTTACATTTTCACTCTTTGAACTAGCTAAAACGATTTCTAATCAGTAAACTAAGTCCCTGAATACATCTGAATGTTACAACATGACTTGTTTTTTTTTTTAACTGATTCACTTCAAAATGTTTACCTTAGATTAAAAACATACTTTAGGTCAAATACTGCAGTGCTTATAGCTAACCATTTTAGAGTGTTTGCATGTTATTATTATTATTAATTTATTAAGCAGATACCTTTATTCAAGTTGATTTACAAAGCAAACCATAGCATATACAATATGAATGTTTAGAAAGTAAAAAGCTCACAAGTATGACTGTATATACAGGGGGTCCTCGGGTTACAACATCTCGACATACAACATTTCGAGATTACAACGCTCACTCCCATAAAAACTTAGAAAAAAAAAGAAGGAATAAAGGTAAGGATTTTTTTACACTAATTTTTTCTGTTACTACAGTACAGTATATAGTACAGTACAGTATATTTATGTCCTTTTCCTTTTTCTGTGGCTTAGTTGTGTTTTTATGTTCTAGATTATGATTTTGCAAATGTGTTAGGATAGGTAAGTGACTTAGGCTAGGGTGTGTTTCGACTTACACCAAAATTTGGGTTACATCACTGTTGTAGGAATGGAACTGTGTCGTAACCCGAGGACCCCCTGTAATAGCATTTACCACTTTAACGGCTCTCTGGTAGAATAGTCTAAAAATGTATGTATATATTTCATTTTCTGAACATTTTTCAAAATAAAACTGCCAAAATATTACTGCAGTGACACACATCTTACCCTGATTTAATTCTTGCTTTGAGCACCCAATGCTGCTGGTATAGGCTAAGTTTCTAATGATTGGTTGAACTGAATTATATTCATAATGGATGGACATTTTTTAATGAGGTGTTTACAATGTTAACGTATTTGTAACGGCCTTATGCCACGTTTACTTCATATATAAAACAAGCAAAGAAATGATTCTGGCTTTTTCCTACAAACTGAAGATAGCAAGGTTTGCTAGAGCTTTGCATTTCAAAGTACTGGTGTTTATGTCATAGTTTATTGGGTATTTTAAACCAGTCTTCAGATGAATGCACACCTACAACATTCAGTTTAAATCAACACTTACCAGGTAGAGAAAAAAAATAATATTAATAATAATTCATTTTATGGAAATGCTTGAAATGTATCACAAATATTCAGAATGGCACATTAGGAACTGAAGCAAAGAAAAAGAAACCGATGAAATAAATCAGCCCATCCCCTGTGTTTGTTGAGCAGACTTAAAAAAAGGAACAAAATCTATTATTTATTTAAATTTATTCAGCTGAACTAGTGAGATTTTTTCACTCAAATTAAATATTTATCTGCTTAAATGTAATATGCACGAAGCATGAATAATAAACATTATATAACATAGAATAAGGTAATGAAATTAAAAGCAGTATTTCTCATTATTCATCATTTAGAATTTTCTTCCTAAATATTTTATTCACAAAAAAGAGGTTTTCTAGTATTAAGTTTGATTTAATATTTTTATATGATTTACTTGATTCCAGCACATTAGTACTGTTAAAAAAATAATGACTCAGTAGAAGAAAGGTCATGCTTACTCAGCACTAAGCCTGCAATTTTCTGCTCTTCATTCATTTCCAATTGAGTCTTGCTTTCTGGTTCAACCACAAGCCTACCATCAACACTTTGCTGATGCCACCAAAACATTGGACAGAAGGATACCTACAATGGATACACACTTTAATGTGTTGTAGATTTTATTTTAAATGGATAAATTAGTCACTTGCCCAGCAATCTACACTTAATAACCAATGCTTCCAGAAAGATGGGAAAATTTATTACAAATCAGAAACTAAAATCCCTTTTTTATATACTGTAAGTATTCATATCCTGTGCTGTGGCACTTCAAACTGTGGTCAGGTGTATCCTGTTTGCTTTATTTATCTTTAAGATATATCTAGAACGTTATTGGAGAAAACCTCTGGAACTGATTTGACATAGTTAAGAATGGCACACACCTGTGTATGTAAGGTCCCACAATTCACACTGTATGTCACACCAAGCCATGAAGTCCAAGGGACTCTCCGTGTTCCTCCTTGATAAAATTGTGGTAAGGCATAGATCAGGACAAAGGTATAAAACAATTTTTAAAACTGTGAGTGTTCCTAGGAGCACAATGGTATCAATAACTATGAAGTGCAAAAAGTCTGGAATCACCAGAACTCTTTTTAGGTTTGGCCGTCAGTCCAAACTAAATAACCAGGCAAGAAGGACTTTGGTCAAGGAGGTCACCAAGAAGCCAATGGTCCCTGTAAAAGAGCTTCAGATGTGTTCTGCTGAGATGGGAGAATCTGCTGGAAGGACAATCATCTCAGCCACAATTCATCAATCAGGTGTTTATGGTAGAGTGGCTAGTATGGAAACCACTGTTGAGTAAAAGGCATATGAGCTCTCACTTGAAGTTTGCCAGCTGAAACTGGATTAGCAGTAGCAGTAGTTTTATTTTTAGTTACAGATTTAATTCCAGTTGTTTTACCATTTTGTTACAATTAACAGTCATTTAGGCACCGGAGACTGTCCTGGCAGCACTGAGTATGGTGCATGAGCCAGCACTGGACAATGTTCCGGTTTATCCAACACTCTTATTTAAACCAGATCAATTTAGAATCCTCAATTAACTTAAAATGGAAGATGTGAGGAAAAATTGGAGTTCCTGATAAACAACCCAGGAACGCACTGAGTGAATTTGCCAAACACTACACTCACTCATCAAATTATGAGGAACACTGTACTAATACTGGGCAGTGCCATTTGCTCTCAACACAGCCTCAGTTCTTAGTGCATGGATTCCATGTGATCTTAGAAACATTCATGTGAGATTTTGGTCCATTTTGACATGACTGCATCATGCAGTTCCTGCAGAGTTGTCAGATGGACATTCAAGCTACGAATTGCATCCCAAAGGTGTTCTATTGTATTTTGATCTGGTGACTGGGAAAACCACTGAAGAACATGGAACTCACTGTTATGTTCATAAAACCAGTTTGAGATGGCATTTGCTTTGTGTCAATGGTGCACTATCATTCAGGAAGTAGAAGAAGGGTAAACTGCAGGAAAGGATGCATATGGTCAGCAACAACACTCAAAACAGGTCATGATATTCAGGTTATGATTGATTAGTATTAACACATCTAAAGTGTGGCAGGAAAACATTTCCTACACCATGACACCACCACCACCATCCTGGACCTTTGACACAAGGCAGGTTGATGCATGGATTCAGGTTGTTGTTGACAATTTCTTATCATACCACCATTGTGTCCCAGCAAAAATTGAGATTGATCAGGCCAGATTATGTTTTTCTAATTTTCAGCTGTCCAGTTTTGGTCAGTCTGGGCCCATTGCAGCCTCAGTTTTCTGTTCTTTGCTGGCAGGAGTGGAACCTGACATGGTCTTCTTCTGTTGTAGCCCATCCACCTCAAGGTTCAGCGTGTTGTGCATTCTGAGATGCTTTTATTTTTACGACAGATGTACAGGGTGGTTATCTGACTTACTGTAGTCTTTCTTTCAGTTCAAACCAGTCTGGTCATTCTTCTCTAACCTCTCTTGTATCAACAAGGCATTTCCATCCACAGAACTGTCACTCTCTCAAACTTTTTTTTTTCACATTGTTCTGAGTAAACCATACATTTTGTTGTCTGTGAAAATCCCAGGCAATCAACAGTGCTCGAATTACCAACAATCATGCCATAGTCCAAATCACTGAGATCACATTTTTTCTCCATTATGGTGTTTGAGGTGAACATTACTTGAAGCTTCTGATCTGTGTCTTTATGATTTGATGTATTGCCCTGCTGCCATAGGATTGACTGATTAGGTGTACGAGTGTTTCTAATAATTTGTTCAGTGAGTTTACACAGTGACTCAGATGGGATTTGAACCAAGTCTCCTGGATCTGTGAGGCAGCAGTGCAAAACATTATAATAACATACAGCCTGGAAACATTTTATAAGCCTTAAATAATTAAAAAGTAATGAAAATTAGAATACAGGGTTCAAAAATGTCAAGAGACAACACATTATGTGATATTAATATGTAATGTGTGTGAAGTTCAGCTTTTAATGTGTCAGGTACTTGTCTGTTTTATAATCACTAGAAAACAGAGTCATGCACAAATGCTGTAACTTTCCTGCCAATCTGATTCATATGCTAAAAAAGCATATACAATCAAGTTTTTAACTGCTGAAATATACAGTAATTTATAACTTAGTTAATCATCTCCAATTATGAAGACATTTTTCAATGTGACAGCAGAACCTTGATAATTAAAAAAGGAAAGATGTAAATCATGGCAGCAGTACAACCTTGAATATGTGGATCAAAGCGGGATTTTAATTATAAGGTTATTTTTCTAATCTTTGCTAACAATAAACTGCAATTTAAAATGGAGAGGAGGCTGGATGTTTACTGCCCACATAAATGTCTAAAATATTCCCTAGACACTCTTTGTTCTGAAATCTTTTAGGCGTTATTTGTCTTTTTCCTATCTTTATTGACAATAGCTTTACCTTCTTGACTTGCACAGTGACTAGACAGGATCAATGATAGCCTTTTCACTCAAAAGTTTCTCAACCCATCATTGCTGTCAGGCTATGAAAAAAGAAACCTGAAATGCATTTAAAATTTAGATAGAAACAAAAAAGTAACACTGTTGTTGTTAACATTTAGATAGTAGACAAATGCTAGTCCTTGATGAAGTAATTATTAAGCAAAGTTTTGCATTTTACAAATGCCTTTATCTGTAATTTACCCACAAGATTACATAGTCAGATTACAGAATCACTGTTTTTTTTTGAGGAAGAAACAGCAAAGACATTGATAATATTGACTATAAAGTTGTTATGGTACTTTGGTTTAACTTTCTGTTATAGGGCTTAATTCCTTCCTGCTTTAAAACATTTAAAATGTACTTGGCTATTTACAGTGGTTTTAGAAACCATGCAGATCCCTTCACTTTCTGCATACTTTGTTGTATTGTAGATTTAATTTTAAAAGGATAAAGATACCTTTTATGCCCATTAATCTACACTCATTAATCCATAATGACAATGATTTGCAAATCTTTCTGTTTTTATTTATATTTTACATAGCATCCCAACTTTTTAATAAATAGGGTTGTACAAGTATATCCCACTATATATATATATATATATATATATATATATATATATATATACTGTCACAAAACGAGACAAAGACAGATAAAGGTTTGGGGCAGCCACCCATATAATTTGGTATCCTGGCTGCAAAAGTCGTTTTCATGCAACTGGCACTGAAGTGCATACAACAGAGTCCAAAACCAGACTGTGGGAGAAGGGAAAAGGGTAGGCTTTTAAAGGGGAAGACAGGAAGTGAGGTCATAAGGATCGGGCACGTGTTCATTATTCATTGGATCAGGCCCGGATGTGACATCAGGGGGGCCGGAGCTGGTAAGGTCTGTTTCCATTGGTTCGGTCCCAGAAGTGATGTCAAGAGAGCCAGGTGGAGCCTCCCGGGTTTGGTCTACAGGGAAGTGAGAAAAAGAGTTAGTGCACTCTGCCACATCCCGGCATGCCTCAGAACTGCCTTCACTCGAGCCCTTTAGCTGCCTCCCATGCACGCGTGCGTGACAAGGCCCCCCCGTTAGCCCAGACCCATCACGTCGGGCGACCCTAACCGAGAGGTCGTGAACCCGAGAAAGAGCATCAGCGTTGGCATGGAGAGTACCCCGACGATGAACTAGCGAAAACTTGTACGGCTGCAGGTCAAGAAACCACCGGGTGACCCGCGGATTCGACTCCTTGTGCAGGGCCATCCACTGTAGAGGTGCATGGTCCGTGACAAGGGTGAATTCCCGGCCCAACAGGTAGTACCTCAGCTGAGTAATCGCCCATTTAATCGCCAAAGCCTCCCTTTCCACCGCTGCATACCTGGTCTCCCGGTCCAACAGTTTCCGGCTCAGGAACATGACGGGGTGTTCCACACCATCGACACTTTGGCTCAGCACGGCGCCCAGGCCTGTGTCCGAAGCGGCCGTCTGGAGGATGAAAGGCAAAGAAAAGTTAGGTGCCATCAAAATAGGTGCGGACGTAAGGGCCTGCTTCAAGTCACCAAATGCAGTGTCTGTCTTCTCAGTCCATACCACAATGTTCGGGGCCCTCTTCTTTGTTAAATCAGTCAAGGGTGCCACTCTCTCCGAGAACCGGGGTACAAACCGGCGGTAGTACCCGGCTAACCCGAGAAAGGCTTGGACCTGCCGCTTGGTTCGCGGACGGGGCCATTTCAAAATGGCATCAATCTTGGAGCACTGTGGCCTTACGGTACCCCGGCCCACCAGGTAGCCCAAATATTTGGTCTCGCTTAATCCAAAGAAACATTTCTTGGGATTAATCCGGAGCCCAGCCTCACCAAGTGTCCATAATACCGCTTGGACATGCTGTAGGTGTTCCCTCCATGTGCTGGATTAGATGACCACGTCATCCAGGTAGGCAGCACTATATGAGTTATGAGGCTTTAGCACTTTGTCCACCAGACGCTGGAAGGTGGCTGGAGCCCCGTGTAACCCAAATGGAAGGACACGAAACTGCCAGTGCCCGCTAGGGGTAGTAAACGCGGTTTTTTCCTTCGTGGAGTCCGTTAAGGGAACCTGCCAGTACCCTTTTGTCATGTCAAGCGTGGTCAGATACCGAGCCTGTCCAAGCCTATCGAGGAGGTCGTCCACGCGTGGCATTGGATAGGCATCAAATTGGGAGACTTGATTAAGCCACCGGAAGTCATTGCAGAACCTCCAACTCCCGTCAGGCTTACCGACGAGCACAATGGGGCTGGACCAGGGACTATAACTTTCCTCAATTACACCTAGTTCCAGCATGCGCTTGATCTCAAGCTCCACTTCAGCCTTTTTTGCCTCGGGAAGACGATACGGGCGTTCTCGGACAACAACCCCGGGCTCTGTCACGATGTTGTGCTCAATCAGAGAGGTCCTTCTGGGGTGTTCACTGACTACCTCCCGAACGGTCCGGATAACTGTTTCCAGCTCCTGCCGTTGTCTGGGACTCAAGTCAGTGCCGATGTTAAGGTCGTGTGTGTGAGCGAAGAGTGAGTGGGGCTGGCCGGAGGAGGGAGCGGGGTCCCTGTCCTTCCACGGTTTCAGCAGGTTCACATGATAAACCCGCTCCTTTGGCCGACGATTGGGTTGACTCACCAAATAGTTGACCAGTCCCTTCCTCTCCTTAACTTCGTAGGGGCCCTGCCAGTGGGCAAGCAACTTAGAGTGGGAGGTAGGCACTAGGACCATGACTCGATCTCCCGGGCGGAACTCCCGAAGAGACGTGCCGTGGTTGTAGTAACGGGCCTGTGCTGCTTGAGCCTCTTCCATGTGACTTTTCAGGAGAGGCCGAATCTTTCCAAATCTATCTCGTAACTGCGCGATATATTCCAGTATATTTGTAGAGGGAAGAGCCTCTTCTTCCCACCCTTCTTTTAAAATATCTAATATGCCCCGAGGTTGTCGCCCATACAGTAGTTCAAAAGGGGAGAACCCCGTGGAGGCTTGTGGGACTTCCCGATAGGCAAAAAGGACGAGGGGGAGGAGCTGGTCCCAGTTCCTTCCATCCTCGCTGACCACCTTACGCAGCATTTGCTTGAGAGTTTGATTAAACCTCTCTACTAACCCGTCGGTTTGAGGGTGATACACCGAGGTCTTTAAATGCTTTATTTTCAGTAACTTGGCAGTCTCCCTGAACGTCTCCGAGGTGAAAGGGGTCCCCTGGTCCGTCAAGACTTCCTTGGGGATCCCCACACGCGCAAATACCCCTAGTAATTCCCGTGCGATGGCTTTAGAGGTAGCTGAGCGCAATGGAACAGCTTCGGGGTATCGTGTAGCATAATCCACGAGGACTAAAATGTATTTGTGTCCTCTGGCTGAGGGCTCTAGGGGTCCAACCAGGTCGACCCCGATTCTGTGGAAGGGAACATCAATCAAGGGAATAGGAACGAGAGGAGCACGGTCCCTCCTAGGAATTTGTCGCAGTTGACACTCCGGGCAGGAAGCGCAAAAGCGACGAACCTCCTCGTTGATTCCCGGCCAGTAGAAACGGAGCTTGATCCGCTCCAGAGTTTTCTCGGTGCCCAGGTGGCCACCTAGGAGGTGGGCGTGTGCTAGCTCGCAGACCTGCCGCCGGAAGGTACGCGGCACTAGCAGCAGCCTCCTTTCCTGCCCATCATGCATTGCTACACGGTAAAGGAGGTCATTATCTAACACAAAGTGGGGGCCCTGTGGCATCGACTGATCAGTGCACTGGCCATCGACAAGGACCACTGCATTTTTTGCAAACCTCAGGGAGTCGTCGTTCCATTGCTCCCTTCTAAAAGAAGCCGGCGTCCTTTTAAATTGAAACTGCAACACGGAGAGAAGGTCAGCGTTGACCTCAATGGGCGTGGTTTCCTCCCGCTCCGCTGCGGCGTTGGTGGATGACGTGTCAGCACGCGACGGCCCGGGAGTTGCCACGTCACTTAGGACGGCCGCTTTGTCTCTCTCTGCCGGCTGATTACACGGCGTGGAGGCAGCTTGAGACGGTTCATCTCCGTCAATAATGAGGCCCAAATTAACCCCGGGAGTGGTATGTGTCTCACCGCTTTTAATTTCAGACCAGTCCCGCCCCAGTATCACCGGGTGTGGAGGATCAGGAAGGATTGCCACGGTTACTTTCCGGACCGATCCTCCGTAGCTGATGACACAAGCAGCGGTCCTGTACCAGCGGGTTTCCCCGTGGACACAGGTTATACTGGTCTTGACCTTTAGCCATTGTCGCGGTAGCACAAAACGGCGGGCAACAATGGAAATGTTGCTGCCGGAATCAAGCAGAGCGAAAGTTTTAACCCCGTTAACGATCACCACGTCCGTGTGCGGGACCGTCAACGGGTTTGTCAGAGCACACCAACTCCTCCTCCCCCTCCACCTGCATTCCTCGTTGTCTCGAAGCGGGTTGCGCGCCCGCGGCACCGCGGAAGCCGATACGAGCTCCGGGTTGTACAGGGAGGGGCTAGCTCTTGGGACGTACCCCGGCTGAGTTTGACAGAAGGACGGTTCTGCTCTCCCAGAGTGTGAGGCCGCCCTCTGTGTCTCCAGAAGCTCTATGAGCCCTGTCATGTTCGTAAACTGCTTGCCCCAGACCGGCTGGGTGAAGCCATGGGGAAGCGCTTTCAAGAGCAGATAGCAAGCTACCTGTTCTATTACCTGGTAGGGCTTGTTTTCTAATGGCCGTAGCCACGGCCATACCTTTGCCCATAAGGAACAGGCTTGTTTACTGGTCGGCCGCTCAGGGTCCAACCTCCATTTTTTTATTTCACTCACCTGCCAGTCTGGGGCACCCCTAGGTGGTAAATGGGGCTTTGGTTTCACTGGGAGGCAGGCACTCTCCCCCAAGAGAGCATAATGAGTCCCTCTTGCCTCCCCCCTCCAGGGCAGCCCAACTCTGTGAGCCCCACCCGCACACTCCCTGGCCTCTCTAGGGGGCCTAGTTCTGCGTGCCGGGAGTGGAGCACGCACCGGGTCTCGCCGAACCACGGGGCACCCTCCCCGCCTGAATACTCGGCCCCGGTACGCTCCCACCTGGGTGTTTTGCAGGCCCTGTCCCCTTCTCTTCTGGGACTTCTCCATCCTGCCGACTACGCCACTGTCACAAAACGAGACAAAGACAGATAAAGGTTTGGGGCAGCCACCCATATAATTTGGTATCCTGGCTGCAAAAGTCGTTTTCACGCAACTGGCACTGAAGTGCATACAACAGAGTCCAAAACCAGACTGTGGGAGAAGGGAAAAGGGTAGGCTTTTAAAGGGGAAGACAGGAAGTGAGGTCATAAGGATCGGGCACGTGTTCATTATTCATTGGATCAGGCCCGGATGTGACATCAGGGGTGCTGGAGCTGGTAAGGTCTGTTTCCATTGGTTCAGTCCCAGATGTGATGTCTTGAGAGCCAGGTGGAGCCTCCCGGGTTTGGTCTACAGGGAAGTGAGAAAAAGAGTTAGTGCACTCTGCCACATCCCGGCATGCCTCAGAACTGCCTTCACTCGAGCCCTTATATATAGATATATATATATTGTCACACACGTGTGCATAGGAGGCAGCTAAAGGGCTCGAGTGAAGGCAGTTCTGAGGCATGCCGG
>JANRMT010062836.1:2225219-2284536 GCA_026402145.1 Polypterus bichir lapradei
TTTGCTATTGGATTGCCGCTGACGGACGGCCTTATATGGGCAGGCACTAAATTACAAACGCCAGCGGCAGCCTGTCTATGAACTTAATTTAAAGTGTAGGTTTACACTGTGCTTTGTTTCCGAAGTAGCAGAACTCATGAATATGGTTGTATATATCACTCGCTCGCTTCTTATTGTTTCGCTGCCTTCTCAATTATATAATGCATGTTTTCTTCAGCGCTTTTTGGGGCTCTTCCTGGTTTTCTACGTACTGCGTGATTACGTGGGAGGCGTGATGATGTCAAACTCCGCCCCCACGGGTTTCAAGCTCATCTCCATTACAGTAAATGGAGAAAAACAGCTTCCAGTTATGACCATTACGCGTAGAATTTCGAAATGAAACCTGCCCAACTTTTGTAAGGAAGCTGTGAGGAATAAGCCTGCCAAATTTCAGCCTTCTACCTACACGGGAAGTTGGAGAATTAGTGATGAGTCAGTCAGTCAGTCAGTCAGTCAGTGAGTGAGGGCTTTGCCGTTTATTAGTATAGATTAACTGGGATAACCTTGCAGATGGAGGAGCACAAGAGCAGGAGTTTTTAGAAGTAATCAGCGACTGTTTTTTAACACAGCATGTTAAAGTACCAACATGGGGTGAAGCCTGTCTAGATTTAGTATTCTGTAATAATCAGGATAGAATTGAGGGTGTAGAGGTGATTGAACCACTAGGGTCAAGTGACCATAATGTAATACAGTTCTCAGTATTTTGTAATAGTACGGATGCAAAGACTAAAATTGTTAAGTTGAACTTTGGTAGGTCTAATTTTGAGAAGATGCGACAAAGTCTAAGTAGGATAGACTGGGATAAGCTTTTAAGTGTGGAGACAGTCGAGGAGCAGTGGAACAGGTTTAAAAATGTTTTACATGTAATGCAGGACAGATACATACCTAAATTTGGAATTAATAGGAAACTAAAAAAAACTCCACGATGGATTAATAAAGATTTAAAAAAGAAGTTGCAAAGGAAAAAACTGCTGTATAAGGCATATAAGACTAATGACTGCAAAGTGAATCGTAGAGCGTATGAAAATATGAGAGCAACCATTAAGAAGGATATCAGGGAGGCTAAAAGACAGTTGGAGAGGAATATAGCAGATAAGGCGAAAGACGACCCCAAGAGATTCTTTCAGTGTTTTAGTAGTAAAAGAACAGTCAAGGAGGAGGTCAAGTTCATCAGGAATAGTAAAGGGGAATTAAAAGATACAGACAATGAAATAGCAGATGCCCTAAACTTACATTTTTCGGAGGTGTTTACAAGTGAGCAAGTGGATAACCTCCCAGAGGTAAACGCAACTACTAAGGAGGTACTGAGGGATTTGGAAATTGAAGAGGGAGAAGTGCTGCTCAGATTAAATAGGCTGAAATCAAACAAATCACCAGGCCCAGATAATATTTATCCTCGTGTTCTTAAGGAGGCTAGTGAGTACATATATAAACCCTTGACACTTATTTTTAGGAAGTCACTGAGCACTGGAGAGATTCCGAAGGACTGGAAAATGGCAAATATCATTCCATTATATAAAAAGGCTGACAGGGCAGATCCAAGCAACTATAGGCCAGTAAGCTTAACATGCATCATAGGAAAATTAATGGAAGGAATTATTAAGGATAAGATTGAGCAACACATGGCAAGGACAGGAGTTATTCTGACCAGTCAGCATGGGTTCAGAAGAGGGAGGTCGTGCTTTACTAACATGTTGGAATTCTATGAGGTTGCAACAAAAGCATACGATCAAAGTGGAGCATATGATATTATTTATCTGGACTTTCAGAAAGCATTTGATAAGGTGCCACATGAGAGGTTGGGCATCAAGTTAAAAGAAGTGGGAGTTCAGGGTGATGTTTTTAGATGGGTGCAGAATTGGCTCAGACACAGGAAGCAGAGGGTGATGGTGCGAGGAACCTCATCAGAACTGGCCGATGTTAAGAGTGGTGTTCCACAGGGGTCAGTGCTAGGGCCGCTCCTATTTTTAATATATATAAATGATTTAGATAGGAATACAAGTAACAAGCTGGTTAAGTTTGCAGACGATACCAAGATAGGTGGATTAGCAGATAATTTGGAATCTGTTATATCATTACAGAAGGACTTGGATAGTATACAGACTTGGGCAGATTTGTGGCAGATGAAATTTAATGTCAGTAAATGTAAAGTATTACACATAGGAAGTAAAAATATTGGGTTTGAATACACAATGGGTGGTCGGAAAATCGAGAGTACACCTTATGAGAAGGATTTAGGAGTCATAGTGGACTCTAAGCTATCAACTTCCCGACAGTGTTCAGAAGCCATTAAGAAGGCTAACAGAATGTTAGGATATATAGCACGATGTGTGGAGTACAAGTCCAAGGAGGTTATGCTCAACCTTTATAATGCACTGGTTAGGCCTCATCTTGAGTACTGTGTGCAGTTTTGGTCTCCAGGCTACAAAAAGGACATAGCAGCACTAGAAAAGGTCCAGAGAAGAGCGACTAGGCTGATTCCAGGACTACAGGGGTTGAATTATGAGGAAAGATTAAAAGAGCTGAGCCTTTACAGTTTAAGCAAAAGAAGATTAAGAGGTGACATGATTGAAGTGTTTAAAATTATGAAGGGAATTAGTACAGTGGATCGAGACTTGTATTTTAAAATGAGTTCATCAAGAACACGGGGACTCAGTTGGAAACTTTTTAAGGGTAAATTTCGCACAAACATTAGGAAGTTTTTCTTTACACAAAGAACGATTGACACTTGGAATAAGCTACCAAGTAGTGTGGTAGACAGTAAGACGTTAGGGACTTTCAAAACTCGACTTGATGTTTTCTTGGAGGAAACAAGTGGATAGGACTGGCGAGCTTTGTTGGGCTGAATGGCCTGTTCTCGTCTAGAATGTTCTAATGTTCTAAAGTTCTAAAAAATTTCTGCAAATAATATGTCCAGTTTTACTATTCTGAGGCAGTACAAAAATCTGAATTTTTTTTTCTCTGCTTTCAAATAAGTATCCATAGCATATATACTCAGCAAAAAAAGAAACGTCCCTTTTTCAGGACTGTGTATTTCAACATTAATGTTTTAAAAATCCAAATAACTTTACAGATCTTCATTGTAAATTGTTTAAACAATGTTTTCCATGCATGTTCAATTAACCATAATCAATTAATTAACATGCACCTGTGGAATGGTCGTTAAGACCTTAACAGCTTACAGAAAGTAGGCATTTAAGGTCACAGTTCTAAAAACGCAGGACACTAAAGAGACTTGTCTACCAACTGTGAAAAACACCCAAAGAAAGATGCCCAGGGTCCCTGCTCATCTGCGTGAACGTGCATTAGGCATGCTGCAGGGAGGCATGAGGACTGCTGATGTGGCTAGGGCAATAAATTGCCATGTCCGCACTGTGAGACGCCTAAGACAGCGCTACAGGGAGACAGGAAGGACAGCTGATCATCCTCGCAGTGGAAGACCACGTGTAACAACACCTGCACAGGATCGGTACGTCCGAATATCACACCTGCGTGACAGGTACAGAATGGCCACAACAACTGCCCGAGTCACACCAGGAACACACAATCCCTCCATCAGTGCTCAGACTGTCCACAATAGGCTGAGAGAGGCTGGACTGAGGGCTTGCAGGCCTGTTGTAAGGCAGGTCCTTACCAGACATCACCAGCAACAACGCCGCCTATGGGCACAAACCCACCTTCGCTGGACCAGACAGGAGTGGCAAAAAGTGCGTGAGTTTCTGCATGACAGCAATGTCAGTGATCTGCCATGGCCAGCGAAGAGCCCAGATCTCAATCCCATTGAGCACGTCTGGGACCTGTTGGATCGCAGGGTGAGGGCTAGGGCCATTCCCCCCAGAAATGTCCAGGAACTTGCAGGTGCCTTGGTGGAAGAGTGGGGTAACATCTCACAGCAAGAACTGACAAATCTGGTCCAGTCCATGAGGAGGAGATGCACTGCAGTACTTCAAGCAGCTGGTGGCCACACCAGATACTGACCGGTACTTTTGATTTTGAGCCTCCCTTCATTCAGGGACACATTGTGAAACATTTTTAGTTTATGTCTTATGGTGTTGACTCTTTTAGTGTTCATACAAACATTTACACATTAAGTCTACTGAAAGTAAAAACAGTTGAAAGTCAGAGGACGTTTCTTTTTTTGCTGAGTATATATCCATTATTATTATTATTCTGAAGATCAGATCTCAATCTGTCAGAACATATATTTGGCTGATAAAGCTTTTATACTGTGTATCCAAATTACAATATCAGTTGTTGTAAGATTCAAAAACACCTTTACAAAAAATAAATAACATTTTGAAATATATAAAGTAGAAAACATAAAAAGTGGAATGTGGTGTCATCTGAAAGCTGAAAAACCGCTCTCATATATTCGACAACAGTCTGTCTGTTGAAATGGTATACAACTGAATCAGGACGTTCAAGAAAGCCATTTCGGGGTCTGATGTTGCTGTGGCACAGCAGTTTGGCCATCTATGGGGGAAGAAAGAAAAACTTGCAACATGGTATTGGGGTGACAATATGACATTTTAATGGCAAAACACTGTACTTTTAACTATAGCAATGAGGGAATCAATGATTCTATGGAAACTATTGTTCAGTAGCGCCGGCAAGTGCAAAACAATGGGTCTGAGTTTAATGGGTTAATGACTTTTCTGCTCATGTTTGATTCATTTGTTTTTGCTAATATTATTATATATGTTGATTATTAGAATTACTTTGTGTACTTTTATTAGTTTTATGTCTTATTTGATTTCTGTGCGTCCATGCTTTTACTCTGTTCCTCACATTTTGGGGGTTGTTCCCTAAGATTTTGTCCATCGTATTAAAGGGAGTGCTCTCAACACTATAAAGACTGAGAGAACATAGAATCCTTGTGGTACATTGTGTGCATATGCTGGGTTTTGGTGGGTTATCTTTTCATTATTGCTATGGTACTAGATGTTTGACTTATTTTCTTTGTTTTTTGACCTATCTTTGGGAATTGTGTATTTTGGACTTATGTGCCTTTTGGGCTTCTTGAAGCTTCTTTTGCTGCACAGCATTTTTGTGTAATAAAGTTATCATTTTATAAAGATTCTTTGTTTGCCCTTTCTTTTACACAAGCTGAAGGGGTGTGGACCCTTCCACGTGTGGGGCTTTTTGCAACATATTTTGTGACTTTATTTGGAAAAACTCCTTGGTTCATGACAACACAAGTCTAAACTCTTAGATGTCAAGAGTTCCTACCATAATTTAGCATACAGCATAGTGAGTGGGGCGATTCACTGTTTCATTGGTAGAAATTGGAGAAACGTCAGAGGAGATTGGTTTGGAAATCCCATCACTTTATAAAACACCAGAACAGACGCTAGGGGTTGTCTTTTGGTCTTGACCTTCTAAACATAGCAAATGAGAGTAGAGAGTGCATTGTTCTCAGAATTAGTCCCCTAGAGCAGCGGTTCCCAAACTGTGGTAGTGGTACGCGGAGCCTTGTCAGGTGGTACGCATCGCGGTCCCTGAAATTTAATTTATCTGTGCAAAACCCTTTATGACAAGCCTGTTGTGAGCAAAAACCAATGAAACTGTTTAAATACAATAATACGTGGATTCCCAAGTTTAGTGTGGTGTGAAACTTCGTCATCTGAATAAATAAAACCTATTATTCGAATCAGTATTTAGTTCATTTAACACTACCATAATTCCGTTTCGCGGAAGTCAACTTCTACTTCTTCAATGTTTGAGCTTTTGGTCACTAAATGAAAGCACAATGCCGACATTATTTAGTCTTCGGTAACTCTGCCTCACAGAAACACCTCGCGTTTGTTGTTATACGTGCACTGCCGCTGTATCGCATCGTAGTCACTAGATCTAAGCACAAAGCCGATACCATTTCGTCTTCGGTAACTGCGTCACATACAGGCCGAAGGCAGGATTTAGTTTCGGGGCAGAACTTATCAATTTATGTACATGCACAAATTTTGTTATTAATTTTATGCATCATTTCTTCCAATTCTTTAACTTTTATTCAGCTCTCCCTCCCTTTCAACAAGGTGTGGGTGGTATGCAACGCAATTCACTTAACCTCAGGTGGTACTTGACGTCCAAAAGTTTGGGAGCCCCTGCCCTAGAGAAGAATGTCAGGGCTGAACTTGTGAATGAGCTGTTTGCCTACCTTTACGTATAGGTTTTTTATATCCGTTTTTCTTTGATCAACATTTTCAAAGGATAGAGGAACAAGAATTGGATTACTGTTTGTTTATCATCTTATTTTTATAGTTTAATTGCGGTGTCATTAGAACTGTGTTTCACAATTGATGGCATAACACTTATCTTTGATTTTTTTTTTTTTTATTGGCACCAAAGGCATGCTGTCTCTGCCATTCTCCATCCATGGAGGAGCAAGCTCTTGCTGATCTCCATTGAAAGGCCATGTGGAAACAAAGACCAAGCTGGACCAGGTAATAAGCATATGCACACAAACTGCTACTTGGATTGTAATTACATTATTTTTGTCACACTTGCATTTTTACTTTGCTTATGTTTGGGAACAATTAGAAATCTTAATGTACTTTTTCTCCTGCTTGTTCTAGTGCTCTGTCTTGTTACCTGAGGTTATAGATGTAAAGGAAAGGCCGATGGTATTTAACTATAACAACTCTCAATCCTGGCAGTGCGATACAATATAGGATTTGGGGAATTTTGTTCAGGTGTACGTAATAAAGAGTATAAACAGGAACTGGGTCATCCTAGGACACTATAACAACAAGACACTCAGTATTTTGTAGGATGGAGCAGAAAAACGATAATGCCCAGAGAAAAATCAGTGCAAACTCAACATAGAAAAAAGAGGAGGATTAAAACCATGGATCCTGATAATCACTGACATGTAGGAAGCATATGGGCCAGGCACAGAATGTTCTTTTCTCAGATGCTCAAGAGAGCTGGTTAACCTAGAGTGAAAGTATGCTTAGAACCTGTACTTCAATGAAGCAGGCAGTTAAAAATGTCCACCATGATCCTTAGACATACACAGAATAACTCTTAAACCTGTGACAGTAGATAAAAAGAAACAAGAGTCTAAACATACATCAATCAACAGTAAGCTGTTGTAAAGCTGAATCATCTGTGACCATTTCTACCAAATAGTTCATGCTTTTTGTGACATAATAAAATCAAAAGCTAGAGTCCGGGATGGGAATTATCTGCATGAATACTGGACAAGGTGTAGCACTCAGCAACAGGGTTAATGATAAAAGGGTACTTGTGGCAGGAGGTTTTACATATTGAAATGTGTGAATTTGTGACTCTGAAGACACAGGAGGTTTCTACGACTTGTTCTCTAATGGGCTATGATTTTGAATGTTGAGACTGAATTTGGACTCTTTCAAGGCATACAGTCTTTATCTAGATTAGACAGACAGACAGATAGATAGATAGATAGATAGATACATAATGAATTTTCAGTTCTTAAATTCTCTGAATTTCTTCTGCCTATAAGCTAGCATCGACAAAAATTTCACTGTTCTCCAAAAAATTACTAGACCTTCCTCTAAACTCAGATCCTCCGCTAGGAGTCACTTTCTTAAAAATATGTTTTCTATAAAAATATCCATCCATCCATTATCCAACCCGCTATATCCTAACAACAGGGTCATGGGGGTCTGCTGGAACCAATCCCAGCCAACGCAGGGCGCAAGGCAGGAAACAATACCCCCGACAGGGTGCCAGCCCACCGCAGGGCACGCACACACACCAAGCACACACTAGGGACAATTTAGGATCGCCAATGCACCTAACCTGCGTGTCTTTGGACTGTGGGAGGAAAACGGAGCACCCGGAGGAAACCCACGCTGACACGGGGAGAACATGCAAACTCCACACAGGGAGGACCTGGGAAGCGAACCCAGGTCTGTTTACTGTGAGGCAGCAGCACTAGCCACTGCGCCACCGTGCCGCCCTTATAAAAATATTAAAAAATAAAATCAAAGCATTATTTTTTCAGTATAGCTTAGGTTTGGAAAATAAAAATGTGTTTATTTGCAATCTAAAAAATTTACATTTTTCAAGAGGTAAACTCAAGGCTAGGAGAAATGCTACATGTGTGTATATGTCCATTTTCTGAACTTTAGAAGAATATTGACAATGCCAACTCATTGAGCTCAACAAAATTCACCTATCTTAACTAACAAATGTATCCAAAATAACATTAACTTGAGTTTTGAAAGTACTTCAAAATTCTTCTTTCTGCTATACAATTTGGTAATTTATTCCATGTGTCTATGGTTCTTTGTGTGAAGAACATTATCAATGTTCAAGTGAACTTAGTGCAATTTAGGGTTAGAGAAGTATAACCTTACAGCATCTGGTGCAAGAAAGAAAAAAATCTAGAATGAGTTACCAGTCCATCCTTTATAGTAGTGAATTATCTAACACATATGACTTTGGGATGATAATGAAAAAACTCACACAGATACAAATTATGTAAGCATACTAATTATGCTTATATTCTACATAAATTAAAGTTTTGTTAGTGATAGAAATAATGCACTTTAATAAAGAAATATTTTCAACTAATCTGCTTAGAATGGACTTTTTCTAATCTCTGCTCTAGCGCTTACTGTGAAAGATTTGCTTCGTCACTGTAAAACTAAGGTAATGTTTACTGACCATGATGCATAAAATCTCATTCATCCTTTTGTATATAGCAAAAGTCATTATTCTAGTGCTTTCCTCTTGGGCACTTCAAATCATTACTTTCGATTTAATAGTCAATTTGGAATGCAGCTGGAATAATCTTAACAAGAAATGGGAAACATATTATCAAATCTGTGGCTTACAGTTCTGTTAACTTGCTCAAAGCTGATTATGTATTAGGATATACTTTGTGACCACATGATACGTTTTATCTCATAATGTATAGAAAGAAAAGAATGAATGGTTTTAAAATTTTTAGAATGGAGTGAAAATACATTATTTTATGCTAGCATACTTCTTCTGGAGCTCCTGGTGCTGTTTATTATGCAGTAATATTGTTTGTTTTGTTTTCCATTGCTGCTATTATATCTACTACTTCTTATTTATAGTTATTTATTTCAATCACATCTCTGTTTCTTGGGAAATGTGGACAACTTTTTATTTTCTACTGAGTGACCTCTACAAGCTATGCCATATGGTAGAAAAGATGTCACCCTAGATAAGGGTTTCCCAACCTCAGTCCCGGGGACACACTGTGGCTGCAGGTTTTTGTTCCAACCAGATTCCTAATCAGTGACAACACCTGATAACACTGATCTCATTTAATTAGCTGGTATTATTTTTCTTTTGTTCTACATTCAGAAAAACACAGCAGCATGATTTTTTCATTTATAAGACGTTTAGAAATATTTCTGCCTTTGCTATAGATTTAAATGCTTAACTCTCTTTTCTTGATTTCATTATATTTTGCCCTGTCTCTGTGCAGTTTTTCCCTTTCGTTGTATCTTATTAATGGCAATTAAAAATAAGCAGAGCAGACACCCAGGCAAACAACACAGAATAATCAAAGGCTGCAGGTACTTTAGTGTCACTAATTAGTAAATAATGGATACATTGAACAATTAGAACACCTAGAAAAGTCGAATGAAAATCAAGATGAAAATACTGTTAAAAAGAAAAAAAAATACATTATTCCCATATAACTGCTTGGTACATTTTAATATATACTGTATATATATTTTTACCAAACTTAGTTTTCTAATTTCTATATTGTTCTCAAAACAAAGAACTTGGGAAATAACACATCCAGGAGTCCAATTAAAAACAGAAGCTGGTTGGAACAAACACCTGCAGCCACGTGTGCTCCGAGGACCGAGGTTGGGAAACACTGCCTTAGATCAACTTCTCTGTTGGACCTATTTTGATAAGAAATTCTTGACATAATTCCTGTCCAGTCTGGAAATGTGACAGCAGTTTCTATGGACAAGGGTTTTATCAAACAACAACTATTAAATATAAAATTTGTTCATGCGTGAAATGCAATGTTTCTGAGATTAATATTGGAAATATTAACGTAGAACATCTGACAAACAAGAGAAGACCATACAGTCCATCAAAAGCATTTATTTAGCTTTGGCTTTCCCAATATCTCATTCAGACACTTCTTAAAGGATGTCAAGGCTTCTGTTTCAAACACATGACTCCATAGTTTGTTCCAGATTCCCAGAAAAAATTGCTTCCCGGCATTGGTCTTAAATGCAGTTCTTATTAATTTCCATTGGTGTTGTTGAGTACACAATTTGCCATTTGGTTGAAATATTTGGACGGATCTACAGAACTTTGTCAATGCCTTTGAAAAGTTTGAAAACTTAGGTGCCCACATAGTCTCCTCTGCTGAGAACTAAACACGTTTAACTCCTTGTTCTTGTCAGAGTAAAACCTGTCCTTAAGTCCCGGAATGCACTCTGCACAGATTTAAGTGCTGCTATTTCTTTTTTATATTATGGTGGCCAGAACTGCACACAGTACTCCGCATGTGGATTCACTGGTGCATTATAAGCCTAACATTGATCATTTAATGTTCATTTGGATCTGTCAGAATGTCAAGATATTGTGAATAACACCATAAAGCAAAGTGACTTAAATTGTTTGACTGAACAGTAAGATATATTGTACATGTGAGGTCACCAGGTAAAGACAAGCAGAAAAATGTGAAGTATAAAGGTCATTGGCTGCAGTTCAAAGATTAACATTTGTCTTTACAAAGACCGGAATAATGTAATCTGACATGAGTGGAGAATGATATAATGATACTATACTGTATAAAGCAAGTTATTGAATGACAAAATGTTCAGTTTTACCATTGAATAATTTAATGTTATTATGTAGTGTCTGCTGTTGGAAAAAATGTTCTTATTGTTAGTCATTCATTATAAACTTGAAAATATTCAGGATAACAAGATTTATTTGCTGCATTCATCATTTTCCTACATAAGCTCTATCAACATGAACAGCATGGCCTCTGTAAGAATCAAGAGCACCTGCCCTCTTTTTGTACCAGTCTAAATCCTGCACTTCTGAAAAATGTCTTCACTTCTCCAGTAACCTAGCAATCACTCCCCATTCTTTATTAAAGGGTCTACGAGGAACAAAAGCTTTCCCGAGTATTGTGTTTGTGTGTGGTTGTATTGTGTTGAAAGACATTATGAGCAATATTTTGGTAAGGTCAAGTTCTCCTTAAATGATTTTTCAGCTTTTTAAGAGTTTTAGTGCATAGATCTAAATTTCTTCATGACTTTCCAAGTTTAAGGGGATAATCTTTAGTTTATTCGAAACAGAAGTTGGATGGCACTATTCCATTTTCTATAGATCTGATAACTTTGAGGACATAAAACAGAGACCACATACATGAAAGTATATACTTTTCTTTGAAAGACAGTTTAAAAGAATCTGCTTACCTTAAGAATATAACTGATGACATATGTTTTACCTCCAAGTTCAAGTTTGCATGTTTTTATGAGTGACAAAGGAAAATCATTACAACAGAGATCTGAGAGTATCAAATCAACCTTTTGCTGTCTTCTAGTCTATAGTTCAAACAGATCCATCCATGTTACATCCCCATATGATGATCCATAACTAATCTAAATCTAAATACACCACTTTACAGCTTACACATTGTTTTTTGATTGACAATGATGTATTGTGGAACCCAACGTGCCCACACCTTTGGATATATTAAGGCACAAGTAATATTCTCAACATTTCCTTGGATATTTTCTGAACATTTTATGATCATAATCAGTCAGTTGGCTTGGATGAGTTGATCAACGTAATCAAAAGAATAACTGTTGTTGTTGGCAGGCCGTAGTCTAGCAGTTCTCTAACAGTGCTTCGTACAACTTCATACAAATTTACTGTATAATAGCTTTTGAAAATGTTAATATGCCTGTCAGAGTGGTAGTGTGCTGCAATTGTCGTGGCAGAAAATTCGTCACCAGAAGGCTTTTTACCTAAAAATAAAGGCTATTAGGACTCAAGATAGACAGACAGAGTTTTAAGGCTTTATTGCAATAAATCAACAACACGGACTCAACCCAATTCAGCCGAATGAGATCGAGCCCTGAACATTACAGCAATTGAAGCTTTTATAACAATTTCTTATCATTTTGACCTCGTTCGATTAGCTCATTCTGCACCTGGTTTTACTGTCCATTATTCCTCTTGGTGTCTGTTCGGCTTATTTTGATTGGTCTAAGACTGGGTGGATGGCTTCCTCTTACCATCTTTGGGCTTTTCTTACGTCATTTCCTATTTTTTCTGACCTCGCTCGAATGAGCTCTTTTGCCCATCTTCTCTGACTCCCTTCTACTCCTGTCCGGCCGAACTTTGAGTTTCCATGGGAACCCTTATTATCTCCTTACTTTCCTATCACTGGCCCCCTCGTGGTATTTTTATTTTTCTATGCTGTTCCCATTTTCTCTAACTGGCCAAGGCTTCAATTCCATATATGGGTTTCCTCTCATCATTTTCTTTCTTAAACCTTCCAAACATTTTTATAACAGTGACCTGAAGCTTAAGCTTTAATTAAAAAGAAATATAGTATGTGCTTTCATTTAATCATTGCTTGGCATGCTTGATTTGTCTTAATTTCTACACTAAAGTTAATTTCTAATATATTCTTCTAATATTTTTGCTAATGCCTGAATTTACTAAGATTTTCTCTTCATGCATTATGTCAGCGTGACCTTGTTTACAGCAAAAGCCTTTTGTTCCTTTTCTGCTGATTCACCAATCCATCTGGTCTCTCTATGTGCCTTTCAGAGCCACCTTCTCTGTGTTATCGCTTCCTAGCCTTGAATCACAGGTGTTCTCAAACTCTTATCCTGTCCGAAGCTGGTTTCGGTGCATCAAATTTCTGTTCTTTTCTTACTTTGGAAATTTTACTGTAAGCTTAAAAAATAATGCAATATAACTGATTTTTAGTTAACTATTTGCTTGACCTATCATATTTGCTTAACATTCTAATTTATGCTTAATCTTAATATTTTAGAAGCTTTTAATTACTTTTTATGGCTCTTTATGTTAAGTTGCTATTCTCTATGCTAGTATAAAAATTTTCCTTCTACACAATCTTGAGTCATTTGATCACCATCAGAATAATTCAATCAAATGATTATTTTTTAAGTTTATTGTCAGCTGAGCACGTTCTTATCTGTCGATGTGCCATTGATCTGTTAAAAAGACTAGAACACAGTTGACATAAGCTAAAAATAGAAGATGATAAATACTTTAGTAATAGTTTTGTTTATTAAAGAGAGGAATGTACTCCAGACTTCAAGCTGTTTTAGAGCTACTTCTGTGACATCATCACATCACAATTTTGTTTATTGGGCATTACCATTTTTGGCTTTGTTTCTGGTGGAGGTCAATACATTAGCTATAGCAATAGCACCTGCTGCTGGTCATGTGCCAGATGAGGTCATCAAATTTCAATTACAAAGCATGACAGCATCAATAAAAGAAGTATCTGAAGTTTGTCTGATTCTCAAAGGAAAGATGTAACATAGGAAAAACTAAAATGATTTCTAACACAAAGATTTATAGTGTAGGATTTTGGCTTTGTGTTGTTTTATTCTTTGTTGTTTAGACTTTGATGTTTTGATATTTCTGACTCTTGTTACTGACCTTTGTCATGCAATTTAACATTTTGTAGAACCTATTTCTGCATTTGGTTTTGTGTTTTGAAATTGATTTCAGTTTGTCATTTTGTTTATATTTTGTTACTCTGGGCATTGCCAAGTTGTGCTGTGTTGTTATTGACCATGACTTCTTTTTCTAGCCCTTGTCCTCAAACTTTGTCAGGTGGCATCAGTGGTTGATACTATTTAAGATGTGCCATGCCCCAGAGTCCAAGATGATGTCACAGTAATGTGAACAATATAAATAAAATTGATTTTATGGATGTTCAGGTAATTATTCAGCTTTAGGAAAAAAACACAGAATTGTGACCAAATCTTTAGAGAGCAACATTCCTTGTTTTGTACTCTTTTCAGTGAGTTTTATGTTTCACAATTGCATAAGAGACCAGAGAAACAACTTTTAGCATCACTTTTAATAAGACTGTATTGAATCAAATCAAATTGGTTATTCCACTCATCATTAGTCAGGACTTACATGGACAACAACCTAAGACACTGACAATCTAATGTGGACGAGAATTAGAGAATACAAAAAAATAATGTGCTTTTATAAGAAAAGAAAAAAAAATCCATATAACAACACAAAAAATGTTATGCCTTACTTACATTTCTTACTTAAAGTTACTTTTTAGTTTTGACTGCTATACATTTGATTAGGTCTTTAGGGCTTGAAATAACTGTAAAATAAGGCACACCAATTAACCTGCATGCTATTATGATTTAACATGCTGTTGAATCTTTTCCAGAGGTTTAAAATTTGTATATGAAAATATTTATTTTATTATACTGTAATTAAAGTTAACTGAGAGTGCATATTAATTAATAAATGCAATTAAATATTTGCTAATGATTCAGTTATTATTTATAAATAGTTTTTGCTTCTCAAAGCAATTAAAAAATTGAATGAAATTAAAATTAAGCAGATCTACTCACTGTTTATCAAGACCCTGAAATCACTCCCAATAATCCTCCTTGTGCTTTAAGTAGAGGTAACAAGCCATATGCCCTGTTACAAAGAATAACATGACAGCAAAATGTTATTGGCTCTGAGTTTGTTTGAAGAACAAAGCCATAAAGTTATTATTAGGTACACATGAAAGGTACTTTATAAAGCAAAAATTAGCCATGTAATCTTCATTTCAGTTGTTGGCTGCTTCAAAAAAAAACCAAAATGTGCTCTGGTAATTTATCTCATTAAAATTACTCATATTCCACAACTTTTGAAATAACTAAAATTCTAAATAATGTAATAGTAAGTTAAGTTTTCAAATTTAAGACCCTATACTGCAATTTTATAACATTCTGCAATTGATTTTTATCTCATATTTAGTAGGGTGTTGTACCGTGTTAGCTATTATGAATGTAGAAAAAAGCCAAGCAAAATGACACCTTTTATTGGCTAATTAAAAAGATCACATTATGCAAGCTTTCGACGCAACTCCATCTCATATTTAAAAAGAAAAATCAAGCACTGAGCATAACATTCACATATATCTTAATTTAATGAAAAAAGGCTTTTCTGTTTGCTTTTGCCAAAGGAAATAAAACAGAGATACCATTAATGAAACTGAATCTACCTTAAAGCGGAGAATGAAAATATACCAGTTCCAATAGTTGTTCTTCAAATCTTCAAACAGTTTAAAGAATCAGCCTAGGGAAAACTACAATAAATAAGCTCTTCTTGACTTTGTGAGAAAAGACAGATAAAAGTTGAAAGATCTTTCATAACAAACATCTGTGGGGGAAAAAGCAGTTCAATACAAAACAGCAGGCATAATGTTTTCTTTGCTCTGTCACAACACTTGTTTTGTTCTTTCCTAGAGTTTATCAGATACTTCTTGATCTCCAGCTTTAGGAGAGTTCCATACGGAAAGTGAACACGTTAGCAGTGAAACCAGATTACAGAGGCCGGATGAAGAGAATGTCACATTTAGCTTAGAGTGCGGAGACATACAAACAATTTTCAGATTTTAGATAGGAGTAGAGTGATTCATATGGAATGAGCCCACTGAGAAGTGATACCCTTGCTGTCAGAGGTTTATTTAGTTAGCTGAGGAGCTCTCCTTTGGCTTGATGGGCTCATTAATTGTTTTTCCATACTCCATGTTGGGTGTGGATTCATGTTTGCATCCTTGGAACCCAGTTGGGAAAACAGAATGTGGTCATATATGCACATTTAATATATTGACTGAGATGAAGAGAAAGAGACAGAAAGATTGGGAGCTGATAGTGTGTCACCACACGATGAACTACGCGAATGTAGCGGGTAACACCT
This sequence comes from Polypterus bichir lapradei, assembly GCA_026402145.1. Classification (NCBI taxonomy): domain Eukaryota; kingdom Metazoa; phylum Chordata; class Cladistia; order Polypteriformes; family Polypteridae; genus Polypterus; species Polypterus bichir. The sequence continues at coordinate 2,241,192 of JANRMT010062836.1, forward strand.
CAGCACCACACTGGAACAGTGTGAGCTTTTTGGGTTTTTTTTTTTTACAGTGCCTGGAATGCCAATCCTGCCACCCACCCCCAGGTTTTCCCTGTAAATTGGAGGACCTGGATGCAAATTAACGTCATACCTAGGACAAAACCATTTACACGATTTGAAGTGGCAACCTTCTGTTTGCCGGCATAGATCCCTAGCCTCAGAGCCACCACTCTACCCCATAAAGTAGGCAAAATCCTTAGGTAGATGGTCTAGTTCTGTAGATAAGCAGAAACCTTCTAAAAAGTTGGGTGCTTTCATTGCCTAACCAAAAACAGACATGGGGAGTGAGATTTAGTACTCAAAATTCATGAGTGTAGACTAATTCCAATACAGCTGGATCAGATTTTGAATATATAATGACTTTCCACAAGCCCTTCTCATTCTTACTGAAATTACAGCTCACAGAAAATTTTTTAGCTTGCTAGAAGAAAAATGCTTAACTGAATGTCTGTGCAAGAAATAAATGATGGAATTCACAGACAAAGGAATATTTGAAGAAATACATGCTTACATTGCCAAAAATAGATAGAAGTGATCATAGTTAAAGTATCGATTAAAAATTAAAAAGACAAGAAAAATGTACTTCTTTGCTTACATTTTAATATACTATTTGCTTGTGCAGATTGTCACAAACAAGTCTAAACTTGTGTTAATTTGTGTATACCAGTCCTTCATGGGTAAATGTCAGACTGAATCAAAGGTGCATGCAATATAATAACAAAACACTAGACACTCAAATCTGAAAATAAATGTTACAATGGTGTTTTTACTTTCTTGTATACATAGTATAGAGAAAGTATAGGAATCGTGAAAAAATTCGACCTCGAGATTTTGATGAATTGTGACATTTTAGAACTTCCTGAGTCCGAAAATAACATTTTTGAAATTACATCTGTCTGTGTGTCAAAACGATAACTCAAAAACACTTTGACCCTGGTCAATGAGATCTGGTACACCTGCTTTATATTAAAAATAAGGAATCCTATCAACTTTAGGCCCATGGCTGGCAACCAGAAGTGGTACTTTAACTGTATACTTTTGCGAATTTTCAAGTAAACTGTGGTTATAATTGTAGATAGATGATTTAAATTTTGTATAGATATTTATAATGATAAAAAAAAGTAAACAGATATGAAATTTGAGAAAAATTACTCAACCAGAAGAAGTATTTTTATTTAAACAACCATCCGAATTTTTAGTATCAAACACTGAACATGCCAAGTAAATATAAAGATGTAATGGCAACAATAAGCTGCTACATCCCTGTTGTGTTCCTAGTAATACATTTAATTTTATATTTTTTTTATTTCCACCATCATTATCATGATGTAGCTAAATGCAGTTTTACCTCTAGCAATTTATTGCAACAAATTTTATATAATACTAACACTTTTTCTATGTTTTTAGGTGACTATAACTCTTTCTACATTACACGTAATCTAGGTAATGCATATGGAATCATGAAAACATTCCACCGCTGTTTTCATTTTAATATAACGTTTGATTATAAATAGAGATAAATGATTATGTATCAATATTATCCATTAGTTATGATGAGAAACAAAGAGATATGATATTTGAGAAATATTGAGCAACTGGAAGTGGTTCTGATGACCTTTTCCTCTTACTCAGTATACAAGAAAATCGAGTGGAACACACTCCCGACGTTTATTAATGCAGTTAAAATATCATTATGGATGTCTTCTGTCAAATATGATGCATTTTTATAGATCATGGTATGACATATATCTACCAGTACCAGTAAAAGTGATGAACAATTCATAATTTTCTTGGATTAAAAAAAGGATATGCTGGGTGCACTGCACACTAAAAGAATTACACATGTACATACAGCAGATTTCATAAATACATACAAGCTAAAACCATACATTAACTGCTGCAGAACATGTTTCACAAATTCTGGTGGTTGTTATAGATTGAAGTCTCAGATATGGTGAAACAAAACATAAACCACCTAGAGTAGGGGAAACTGGTTTTAAAGAACCGAAAAGGCAATGAGAATTATTTATAAATGAAGACATTTATTTTAAAACAAAAAGAATAACAAAAGTGGGTTAACAAGACCAAAAACGACCAAAAAGGAGATTCGTATGTGAGCATCAGTAGGCTTTACACCCTAGGAACAAAGTTATCCAAACTATTCTTTAACACAGTAATTATTTATTGCTCTGATGCTGATCTTTCTGATCATAAAATAGATCACTATGGTAGCAATTGATGAGAAGAATTCATAATTAATTGCAGAATTATAGTATTTGAGGGTTCCTGTAGAGTGCCTTTTCTCTTGCATGATTTGGCTCAAAAACTAATCACCACATTGTCATCTCGTAACAGGGTTAAGTTTCGAGTTTGTTATTATTCCATCCAGCCATTTTAGTGCTAGAGAATCATCAAGAAACTGTTAAACACAGACACACATCCATTATTGAGATATTGATGTTTTCGGTATCCGTTGAAAAATTGGTAATTGAAATTTTTGATGAATCTAAAGCATTCACTCCTTCTCCATAGATGATAGGTTATGGTGGAGGGCGCAAAGCAAAAAGATAAAAAAAAAGGCATTACTGTCAAAGAGCTTCAAAATAACTTCAATTAAATGCTACTGAGGCTTCTTTCTAAGTAGAATATATAGCTAGGGAGGATGTCAGGGTGAACCCGCCTCTTGGGGAAACACCCACAAAGTACATTTAAAGCAACAGTATATACATATGAAATAATAAACAAACATAATAGAAATGACATAGAAAAATTAATTTAATTTAAAAAACATCAATAAACAAATACAAGCCCAGAAAAAAACACATACTGAAACACTACAGCTGAAGACATCATGGATACATTGTTTTTACAAAATGTGTATAGTCTCAATGTGATGCGGCTCAATACTTGATGGCATTTTTGGATGAAACAATGATGTATTTGGTATTATTTCTATTATTTTTATTGATTTTAATTAGAATAACATTTCATACAATCAAGTCAAACTTAATGAAACCAAATTCAACCCACACCCAAGAGAAAGAGAGGAGAGCCAACAACCAAAGCTAATCTTTAAAAGCTGCAAGAAAGGAAGAGTATCCTTTTCCCCGAAATGGAAGCTTGTTTTAAAATGTCATTGATTAGATCCTGCCATATTTTTAAAAACTTTTGGACAAATTCTCTTAGTGAGAATTTGATTTTTTCCAATTTGAAGTATTATAGAACATCACTTACCCACTGACTTGAAAGTGGTGGGGTGGGATTGTTTCAGTTGAATGAGTCTTCATGCTAGTAGTGAGGTGAAGGCAATTAAAATTTGTTTGTTATTTTCCACTTTAAGCCCGTATGGGAGTACACCAAACACAGCTATCAATGGGGTAGGAATGTTTGTGACACTAACGCTGTACAATAGGCATTCAAAGATTTTTGTCTAAAAATGTCATTAATTTGATGCTGTGGACGAAGTTTTCAGACCAGACAGCAGGTGGAATTATAAAGCAGCTTTATTTTTCAGTGTCACAGTGAGAAAAGTTTTAGAAAAGCAGACAATCAATACATGACAGTGTCAGGGCACTTCTGAACTCCGTCTGTTGGGTGGGGTCCAGTTTTATACCCCTAGAATGCATGATTTAATATCATTATAAAATGCAATAGTCAACATATTTATTATACACAATCCTTGAGCCCCTTTAACGTCCCTTGTAAAACTTGATTTCTTGGCTCCTTTTGTTATGGCGTTCAGATGTAAGCTAAGGGAAACGTGATAAGGCAGACTCATGTGTGGAATGCATAGACCTTGAGTCCTTTGCACAAATATATTTCTGTTTGCTAAAACAAAGCATGCTTTTACATGGTTTTGTAAAGCCTACTTCTCAGACATGAATTAGTACAAGGGAACGGAGAGAACATTCAGTTTCCACTATGCATGCCCAGAATATGTGGCCCAGTGAAGTATGTTTTAAGGCTTTTCTTTATAATGGAACTCCGATACCCATTAGCTCAACTATAAAATGCCAGGTCATGCTCATTGTTTTTTAAAATTCATAAAATATGCTGCACTTTAAAATGTAACTTCATCCAGCTGAAAATTATAGCAAGCATATAACTTTAGAAATTTTAGATTCCACCAGTGTAAAAAAAAATTGTTTTTGAAAGTTTGCCATTTTAAATACTTCTATAATACTTTATTATAATTTATTACATTAATTATTTGCTGCTGAATTAAGGATTTTTTTAACTAGTAAAAGTTAATGCAACATTTTGTATTGTAATTCTGATGGATAAAGTGGGAGAAATAAAGTATTCATGTTAAGTTGAAAACAGTTTAGTATTTTATGTTATTAATTTATTAAATAATAAAGCACCAAAGTAGGTGAATTATATTTTTTTATATTTTTTATGCTGTAAAAAATGTATAGTGTGTTAGAGGTGGTTTTGCACAACCCTAAATTGGACTATGTAGGTTTGCCAGCCCGATTAAAGCTTTTTTAGCTATCCCTGCATGTGCAGACGTTATATTTGCTTATTTTTCTCTTGCTGAAACAGACAACTTCATAGCTGATTTGGAGTTAAGAAACTTGCCAAGGAAATGCAATCAATTAAGAGAATTTAGAAATACAGTAAGCCTAAAGATTTGCTTGAATTGTTTCTACTATACATGCAATGCCCATCATACAAGCTGATTAATGTTATTTTGGTCATTAAAATGTAAATATGATTATTTTAAATGGCTTGTTCCACAGATTAACAAATACAAATGATAGAGTACCACTTAAAAGTCATTATTCCACTAATCAACAACACAAGGGCAGAAAAAAATATTCAGAATTTTTCACATGAACTGATAACATTGTTAATATAAGTGTCAAGTCTGTCAGTGTTCTATATATACTACAATTCATTTAATGTTAAACAATTATGTTCAAGCTGTGTAGACGTAGTTGTGACCATTAATGAAATGTAAATTAAGAAAGCAAAGCAATTTTTACAGTAGTTCTGAAGCAAGGCATTACTTTTAAAATGAATTGTCTGTGTGAGAAAACTCATTCAGTTTTTATTTTAAAATACAAAAGTGAGACAGTAAGGATTCCAGAAATAATAAGCCGATAAACGTTAATTCTGTCTGATGTAAAACAATGTCAACTACACTTAGAACTAAATGTGACAATTACTTTTATTGTTAATGAAAGCAAGGGGCATACCCTTAAATAATTCTACTGGTGAATATCACATAAAATGTAGAAGGCTGTCTGGCACTGGAGGGTCTAAGCTCACTTTTGCAGAGTTTTTGTCAATGATCTTTTTTTTTTTTATTGGGTTTAATTACTTACGACAAATCTGTATAGTGCCAAAGCTGTGCAATATACACCAAGTCATGGAAGACAATAACAAGATGAATGGGGCTCGTCTATTGCAATTTGCTCTGTGAAGACAATTGGAAATCCTGCATACTGTATCAGAGCAGCACATTTACAACTAAGTAAAAGAATAGAAAAATATACTATTAAATGAAAAAAAGAAATTAATGTTGCCATTGAGGGGAAAAGAATCGAAAAGTGTGAAAAGAACAACTTGTAATCTACAGCTACACTCTAGAGCAGGGTTTCTTAAACTTTCTTTGGAGACCCAATCTTGCCTTTCTTTAGTGTCTATGAATCCCATTCCTGCTTGGCGAATGATCTTCAGAGGAACAAGGATGACTGTTTTTTAATCGTGGCAATCCACTTTGCAGACCATCCCTGATCCATTCACATTACATATGACAGTGACTTAGTGACCCAAAGACAGTAAAACTGCGACCCATACTTTAAAAACCCTAATCTAGTGTTTAGTGGGAGAAGAAGAGAAATCAAGTATCCAATTGAAAAGGCTAAGGAGAATGCAATATACAGTATGCTGGAAATAAGAACAAAAAGAATATCAAACAGCTGAAGAATATAGAACAGTATCTTAAGGTATTTCAGTGCGTGCTTGTATTGCCTGTTTTGCTTATTTTATCTTTTATTTGTTTGGTTCCATTCTGTTGTTTTAATTATATTTTTGAACTTACATCATTCGTCATTGGTAATGTTTTTTTCTGCTAAGTATCATGTGTGGTTCTATTGCAGGCATCTCTCCCTTGCACATACAGTATGTGTTAACCTGTGACTTCATGAGTGTGTGTCAAACAGAGGTCAGTCATCTTTGTATATTTTTCATCAAGCTGGTGGAGGTGCTATCATATATTTCTGTTTTTATCATACTTTGTTTCAGTTTTGCATGTTTTTGTGCTGGTACATGCATTTTTATCATTGTAAATTTGTATTGTTTTTGGATACATCCCCACAACACCATTATGCTTTCAGGATGCTGCCATTCTGTGCATGATTATTATAGTTGTGGCCATGTTGTGAACTGTTACTATGCCCAAGATATGTGACATGTCATTATGTAATGCCTGTGGTGGCATAGTGTCAACTATATCCAAGCTTTTGGGTGATGTAAACAAAATATCTTGTTATTTTAGTTACTCTGGTTTTATCCTTTGATTTGGTCTCCTTTTGACTATAATTGTGACCAACATTTGTTTCCAGATTGCCCCTTAAACTTTTTCCCTTAGCCTTCTGACTATGATTCTGTCTGCTTCTTTTTTGGCATTCTTATATTCTGGTCCTTCATCCTTTTAAATAGTTATAGTTATCTCTACCATTGCAATGTTCAAATCAGATGTTGCTTATGAGAAGCATATTTTGAACAAGAGTGAAAACTATCTAAGAGTTTAAGTTTGGGTTCCTGTAATTGCGATTTTGATTGAGTATTTTAATTATTTAAAGGGAAGGGGGATTTGAACACTATATAGGCTTGGATAAATTTATGGCTGATGAAATATCATGTAAGTAAATGTAAAGTATTACATATAGGAAGTAACAATATTAGATTTGAATTCACAATGGGAGATCTAAAAATCGAAAGTACACCTTATGAGAAAGATTTAGGAGTTGTAGTGAACTCATCACTATCAGCTGCCAGACAGTATTCAGAAGCCATTAAGAACGCTAAGAGAATGTTAGGTTATAAAGCACAAGGGGTAGAGTATACTGTAAATCCAAGGACGTTATGCTCAAACTTTATAATCCACTGGATAGACCTCATTTGGAGTACTGTGTACAGTTTTGGTCTATAGGCTACAAAAAAGGCATAAATGCGCTAGAAGAAGTCCAGAGAAAATCAACTAGGCTGATTCCAGGACTGCAGGGGATGAATTCTGAGGAAAGATTAAAAGAGCTGAGCCTTTTCAGTTTACACAAAAGGAGATGAAGAACTGACACAATTGAAATTTCAAAATTATGATGGATTAGTATAGTGGATTGAGACTGTTACTTTGAGATGGGTTTATCACAAACATGGGAACACAGCTGGAAACTTGTTAGGTGTAAATTTCACACAAACATTAGGAATGCTTTCTTCACACAGAGAACCATAGACACATGTGTGATGGTGCCGGTTGGCTCCACCCTCCCAAAACCGTAATAGGTTTTTTTTGAACATTGAACCATCGATAGTTATAACCGAATACTGGGCTACTGGAAGTAAGGATGCACACACATGACGACTGAAATGGTTGGGTTTTAAAGTGAAAGAGTTTTTAATCCAGATAGTTAATAATTGAAATTAAGCGCTTTTAAGAACAATTCAAAGAAAAAAAAAAAAAAACAAAACAGTGCATCTTCCCATATTAAATAAATAAATAATCCAGTAAATGAATGTGCCCAAGGTGAAATTTAAAAACAATGCAATAAATAAGTTAAAAAACCTGAAAGTAAAACAAAGTCACAGTGTACATTTTGGTAAGAATCCACAGATACGCCCTGCATCACCTTCATCCTTCCCTACTTTCTTTACCGTCTCACTGATTTACCTTTCCTGGTCTCACAGTCGCCCGAGACATCAGCAACCACGGTCCCTTTCAAAAATGCCTTAGCCACGACTGCATCCTTTGGTGCTTCTGCCGTGATTCCCCAAGCCATCTTTTCCTGTCTTCTTCTCACAAAAACTCTTGCCTTTCAGATCCCTAGGGATATCTTTGATCATCCTTCTCTTCCCTGTTGCAGTTCAGCGGGAACAGTTCCGTCCCAAAAATGTTGATCACACATTCCTCCATGGGACTCCTGTCCGATTGCCTCTGCCTCCCCTCATCTCTTGTCCGATTCTCCCCTTATATACCTCCATGGGTCCAGGGACTCTAACGCAGACTGCATGAAGCTAATGAAGTGATTAAGACAGACCACACCCCTCCATGTATGGGTGTGCCCTGTGTCGACTACTCCACCAACTCAATACAGCTGAGTGCGAGCCTGCATACCCATGGAGATTTAGCTGGCCACTTATTTATTAATCCTAATGACCACTTACTGGTTAGCCATAGACCCATTTTACCACAACATAGAATAAGTTACCAAGTAGCGTGGTAGATATTAGGACTTTAAGAACCTACAATGCTCAACTTGATGTTATTTTGTAGGAATTAAATGGATAGGACTGGCAAGTTGTGTTGGGCTGAATGGCCCGTTCTTCCCTAAACCTTTCTAATGTTCTATTTAGTTTGGGCTTTAGGGTTTTTTAATGGAAAGAGAGAAGTCAAATTCTTCAGTGTCTTTTAGAAAAATGTTCAAAGAAAATGTTAGTGTTTGGAAGAATCTAGAACTTTTTTGCATACAGAATTTGGCTTCTTCCTGCGATAAACCATTAACGGATGAAAATGAACTTGGTAGTTATGAATGCTGCATTAGCTGAGAGTTATTGACTTGTTTACTATTTTCCACTCAAAATCTACTGCATACAAAGAAAGATAAACAAATGTATTCTTCCATACAAATAAACTGTCAAGTAATTCTATGAAAGAGAAGGTCATAAACACTCAAATGCTTGAAAAGGAAAGTAACCTTGAGTGACTGAGCATCATTTATTAAATATGAGTACCCAAAAGAAACAAGAAAGCAAATGAAAAAGTGTTAAATAAAAGAAGATTGTTGTTTTGAACATTGGAGAAAGATATATAGGAATGTATTTTTGGTATACTGTTTTTCACTCAGTTTTTGAAAACATTAAGTGTCAAAACTGAACTAATACTGGAAAAGGAAAAAGATACTGACTTTAAATAATTGATAGAAAGATTAAAATCTCTGGCAAAACAAGACAGTCAGCAACCAAGAAAAAGCATGAATTTGAAATAATACTTGATTCGGAGATTTTAAAAAATATGCAGCAGTTATGCCTCTAAGCTGAAGATTGAGTACATTATGTGAGAATGCTTAGCATACAAGAGCATGACCACAACAATTCCACAGATGTCAAAGCATCATTGATTTCTGTATACCATTGGGCAGTAGATTATGACCTCATAAGAGGTGGATTGCCCAGAGGGGGCTGGGCGGTCTCATGGTCTGGAATCCCTGCAGATTTTATTTTTTTTCTCCAGCCGTCTGGAGTTTTTTTTTTTGTTTGTTTTTTCTGTCCACCCTGGCCATCGGACCTTACTCTTATTCTATGTTAATTAATGTTGACTTATTTTGTTTTCTTACTGTGTCTTATTTTTCTATTCTTCATTTTGTAAAGCACTTTGAGCTACATTTTTTGTATGAAAATGTGCTATATAAATAAATGTTGTTGCTGTTGTTGTAGAGTTAACGTTAAATTGATAAACTTGCCATTTTTTTGCCTTTCAATCTACGTTCAATAACCTATAATGACAAAGTGAAAACTTTCTTTCAAAAAAGTATCCAATTTATTAAAAATCAAAAGCAGAAATCTCTCTTTCATATAAGCATTCATACTGTTTTCTGTGGCACTCCAAATCATGGTCACGTGTGTTTTAATTATCCCAGAGTTGTGAACAGGGGTGGCCAACTCCAATCTTGGATGGCCACAGTGGCTGTAGGCTTTCATTGTAACCATTTTCTTAATTAGTGACCAGTTTCTGCTGCTAATTAAGTCATTTGCAGCAGTTAAGTCAATCCCTTAGAATATCTGTTGAGAGACCTGAAGATTTCAGTTTACATACATTTCCAATCTAATATATTGAGCTTGAGAGGATCTGTCAAGAGGAAAAGGATAAACTGGCCAAATCCAGGTGTCCAATGCCTGTAGAGACCTCCCCAACAAGACAAAAAGTTGTAATTGCTGCCAAAGCAACTTCAACAAAGTATGAATCAAATGTCTGAATACTTATATGAATGAGAGATTTCACTTTTTAAATTTTAATTAGTTTTCAAACCTTTCTGAAAACATGTTTTCACTTTGTCATTATGGGTGTAGATTGATGGGCAAAAATTCTGAATCTACTGTCATTATAAATCAAGAAAGGTATCAGGATGAGTTCTCCAATAAATAAAACCCAGATTCACCATCCGTGAGTACGTTATTGACGGTTCCAAGTTCAAGAGGCTCCCAGAAGCATCCAGGGAGTGTGGAGCCAACCTGGACCATCATAGTGACCATGTTCCAGAGCAACACAGCCTTAGTTTCTGGTTTTTAATTTGGACTCCAGATAAGTTTTATTTGTGTACGATTTTTGTCCATGTTTCAGTTTAGGTCGTAATAATTTTATTTTCCCTTCAGACCCATATTTCTGAAAATTCGTATTTTTCTAACCTTTAAAACCTCTTCCTTCCTGATTGTTTTATTACAAGTCTTTTTGGAGATGACAGTTTTGGAGTGAAACTAGGGATGCACTAAACTAGCTTATTTATATTCTTCTGGTTAAAATCTGTATAATTCATTGTGTGAAAATGAATTGGATCATTATATTGTGTGTAAAGTGACATGAGGCTGTAACTGAATGTCACTTCTTAACCATGAAAGTATAAAACATAAATACAAAAGATAGAAAATACATAAAACAAGAAATTTAATTTTTAACTAGTCTACTGGATAATGCCACAGAATAAACACTGCATGTAGTGCCAGTGTAAACCTTTCAGTTCAACAATAAATATGTAAAATCTAAACATTCAAATAAAACAGGAATTATAATTTATAATATAACATTCAAAATAAATATGCCAGAATTTGTTACATATTGACAGCAACATGTAAATTGAATAATTTATTTTTTTTGGTTTAATTCTTGAATAAAGTTGCAGTTGTTTTGTTATACCCTTTGTGAAAGTGTTCATTTGATATAACTTCAGTCTTCACACATTATACATTTCATGTCAACATTTCATCAATTATACATGAAAAAAGTTTCTGTTTCTGTTTTAGTTATGTGTTCAACTTTTCTTGCCTCGCATTTCCTGTCATCTTAAATTTATCCACATCATTGTAGACACGGAACACACATGAAATGTATGTACTCCAAATAATGATATATTATTTACACTATAGAATTCCAGACACCTCACACCCAGATAAACAGACTTTAGCTCTGAGAACTTCATCTGCATTGGTGGGGGATGGAATAGCAAGCTGCTTGCTGCCAGTGGTGATTGACACATTTGCAAAACAAAGACGCTGATGAAGAGGTATGAGGGAATTTAAGGTGTCCCAGCATTACAGCTTTTTTCGTAGGCTTCAGGGATTCTAGTGTTAAAGACCTATCATTTAAAACTATCTGTGCTCCCTGTATAAGACATGCAGAAATCTAAGTAATCAATGTAATCATTAACCTCTGCAGTGTACCTTACAATGAATACAGTATGTCTCAGCCATATCCCATTTATGCATGGGATTTGTAAAAGCAATGTTAATATTTGTGATGCACTGTATATTGGAATGACAAGTGTAATGCAGTTTATTACTAAAAATGTTTTTCTTTTGGAATTACAGGAGCATCACAACCAGACAGACAGACAAACAGACACTTGTCCTTTTATTAAGGTGGATTAGTAGAAAGTTCACATCAAGTATAAAACAATACAGAAGCAACAACTGAATAAAGAAAGTAGATATATAGAAATTAAAACACAAGAAACCAACACGTCAGCTTTTAGAAACAGCTTTCAGAGGTCACTTAAGCAGAAATTACAAGTTCTTTTTGCTCTCTGCAGTTAGATGGTTTTCACTTTTGTGTGAAATGTTGGTGACTATGCTAAATAGTGTTTTACTTTTAATGCTAGTGCAGGGACCATCATACTTTTTAAAGCAGTGGCAGCAAGGGTTGGAAATCTGCAGTTTGTTTACTCCCCAGTACTGGAATGGGCTGTGAGAGCGAGATATTGATAGCTCATTGAAACATGTATTTGAAGAAGAGTGTTTGTTGTTGCTTCAGTTTCTTCATGATCCACCAGAATTAAATCAAATAGAATCATCATGCTGTTTCTGATTTTGCTTCCTCTCAAGGAACCTTTTCTGTCCACACTGTTGCCATGAAGTCCAAGGAAGGTTCTAGTTGATGTCCGCTTCAGTATTTCCTTCATCTACTTGACATCTTGTGTCAGAGTTTACAAATTACACATACAATTATTTTAAATATACAGATTACTTACTTGTTTTTTTCCTCTTATAATACTCTGAGGGTGTTTGAAGATGGAACAACCAACAGATGTCTGCACTCTCCATTATAAGGTCCCTCTATTTGAGCAATGTCCTGGTGGATCTTCTCCCCATGTTCATTGGAGACATCTTCCATATTCTCAGAGTAAAAATCCAAATGAGAGTTTTAAAGATACGTTGCATCCAATTGCTAGATGGAAAGAGAGAAGTACCTCCACAAGTTCCACATAGTTTTCTTGTTTTTTTTTTCAATAAAGGGGAGGTTGTGCATTCTTTGGCCATTTGCTTATCTGGTACTTGGTCAAGAAAATCTACCTTGCTTATTTCTGAAAAAGCCATTTAAACAACAACTTTCTGACAATACAATGGGCGCTTTCTAACCTTCTAAATTCAAATTCCTGGCTATTCTAAGGAATAGGGAAAAAAAAAACTTTAAAAAAATTATACCGAATACATGGTTTTCATTTTGTTTCCAGCTAAAACAATATTAAAAACAAAGAAGACTGCCATTAACCGGCTTAAAATACACTTAAAATAATATTCTGAGCATGTGTTGTGATGTGAAATTTAGCATACAAGTTGATACATATTTTGTATGTCTTTATTTGTAACTTAGACAAAGCAGTGCAATATTAGTGTTGCATTAGTGAGAAGCATTCATGTCAACCCCCAGGAATAATTCAGGAAAGTGAATTTTACGACAGAGTTGGGGGAAGTGCCTCAAACAAGTTTTTTAAGTGTTTCTCTGCTAAATTCTCTCTGTCAACCCCCATAGGAAAGCCAGGCTGCCTAACTGCCAAGCTTTACCTTAATACATGGATTGGAGGGCAGGTGTGAAGCTGTTTTATCCCCCCATTGGTCTGAAGTATGGCGTAAATGGCTTGTATCAGAAGCCTTTAAGTCCCATGATGACCTATTGGCTCTAAGGATTGGACAGAAAACCTAGAAATTTGCTTGCTTTACCTCACCCTCTATCTCTTACCAAACTGATGAAAGACCATTTCACACCATGAACTGAAAAGGACAACACAATGAAGAGCACAGCTCAGCAGCCATATTGAGACAGGCATGAGGTCTGTTCTGAAGAAAGCTGACCACAAATGATGCCTTAACTAGAGACAAACAAACAAGTCTGTGTGCCACCTGAAACTACACATCACCATTTATCAGGTTGTATGGTTGCCAATATTCAAATGTACTTTTCATATTGTTATTATTTATAATTATTATTAATAATACATTATTTAAATTGTAACTTAACTCCTGCTTGTCTTTTACTACACCTAATTGACTAAGGTTATAAATGTGGAATGAAAGGAGAAGTTATATGGTACAATACTTTATAAACAGTGGTAAGTCTGGGAGATTTGAGGCATTCTGACAAAGGCTACATATTAATAATACAAAAGGGAAAAGTAGAGTAAAATATTACTCTAGCAAGACAAAACAGCATGCAAAATACTATTTCATAAAACAAATACAACATATTTTTAAAAATATCCACATTTTTTTCAAAATGGAGTTTTTCACTGAAATCAATATACAGTGGAACCTCGAATCATGAATGTCTCTGAACACTTACAAATCGGGTTACGGCCAAAAAGTTCGCCAAACTTTTGCATCTGTTCACAACCACACATTCGCTTGACGAACAAGCCAGTTTCCCTTCCGGTTCGTACAGGCAGATGATTTCCGCATGTGTTCAGTCTCTCCCTGTGCATTCGCTGTGAACTCTTTGTGCTCTATTTCGTTTCCCTTCCGGTTCGTACGCGCCGATGATTTCTGCACATGTTCGGTCTCTCCCTGTACTGTACATTGTTCTTGGTGCATCACGCAGAGGGACTCTCCCTCAAAGCTGTAACCTCCTCTCAACCCAGCTTCCTCCTGTGGTATAGCAGGTCCACAGCTCCTGTCAAAAAGACCAGTTTTAATAAATAATCAACACACTTGCGGCATAGCAAGGGGGTGTGGTGGTGTGTGGCCGAAGCAGTTCCTGAGGAGTTTGTGATGTGGGCTTTTCTCACCTAAGTGCACAGGTAAGAAGCAGTCCGCATCCGTAATTGCTCCCAGGAGCTGCTGATTGCCATGATTACCACGCCTCTTCATAAATAGAAGCGCGAGTCGGCTAAAGGGAAAAAGAAGAGAACAGGAAAGAACGAGAGGTTGCAGGAGAAGGCAGGAAGCAGGAGGAGAAAGCCGGTGCAGGGGAGAGAAAGAGAGAGAGAGAGCGAGCGAGAGAGAGAGCGAGCGAGAGAGAGCGCGAGAGAGAGAGAGCAAGTGCAGGCTCGCCTGCATCTGAGAGTGAGCGAGCTGCTGGGTGTTTGACTCAGTGTTATTCAATGTTTTTATATTTAGTTTACTATTACACTGTGCATTCTGTGGTATAATTAACTATTTTTGTGCTAAAAATCCTTAAAGAAAATATATTTACATACAGTTCGTATGGTCTGGAACAGATTAATTGTATTTACAATCAATCCTATGGGGGAAATTACTTTGGGTCACAACCAAATCGGGTTATGACCAGAGTTTTAGAACGAATTATGGTCATGACCCGAGGTTCCACTGTAATTCACAGAAACACTTTCTGATAGAGAAATTCCAGTTTTAGAAATGGATTCAGCATACCTAAACCTGTAAAATTCAGAGCATTTTATATCTGCATGGGAGACTTTTGGTGCATGGGCTGAAAAAAGTTGTAACTGAATAATATTGGTCATACCCTTTTTAGTCTTTTTATCCCTAAGTTAACTTCACCCTCCTGGACAAAGAGACATTTCAGAACACTGATAGCTGGAATGACATTTGCTGTGGGTGAGGTGTATGAGCTTACATTCTTTGTTAGATCTTCAAATGATTCTAGTACCAGCATTGTTTTTTTCCACAATGCCCACTTGTTGCTTGTTCTTATTGAGGGCAGATTGTGGTTGACAACATAGACACGAAGGAGTGGCTTCTGCTTGAATAGGCTCTTAATCATTTTACTTTACTTTAGAGCATCTTGTAGGCATTTTAAAGGCATCTGCAATTTGACCTAAATGTCTTCCAAGTGAGCATATGGAACTGTTGAATGCTTAAAATGACCCACAACTTTTCTGCTACTTGCAGCATTATCTGACACATTGCACTGTGATGGCAGTCCTTCATGTTATTTGAGCTACAGTGAGTGTTCGACACAGTCCAAGCTAGTGAGTCCCATGTCAATAATCAGTTTTTTCATGTTACTACCACAGTTACATGCACTTTAGTCAGGTAGATTTTCCATTAATCTGACATTTCTTTGATAGCAGCTGAAATCTAACTGCTGCTACATGATCACTAAAAACTACTGTTTATAGCACCAAACTCTGAAAAGCATAGCCTTATTTATGTACTGTACTGTTAAACTTACAAAACACATGGAGCACAAATCTGAGCTCCCTATATTTGTAGTGAAGCTCATTGACTACACATATTTTAAATGCTCTGCAATGTATGCAAACAATCTCAATTATAATTCAGACAAAACATTCTCAGAAATATGTTTTTGAGATGGCAAACCATACTGTGGTTCTAGATGTTCTATCAGGCAGTGAAATCCCACAATTTAAGCAGGAGAAAGAAACTGATCATCCCAAACTATGAATTTAAGTACTGTGACAGATTAAGGGTTTCCTTGCACCCTTGTACCCTCAGACCACACGTCAGACACCAGATAAAAAGTCCAATTATTATCTATTATAATAATAATGTGCACAAAGCACGCTCCTCTCCAAATTCTCAAATAAACAAACAATACTCAAATAACCAAACCTCCACTCCCAGACGCTTAGCCACCCTGCCTCCCAACTCAGCTCATTGTCAGGGAGTTCCCATGATCCTTTTATACTGCCTGACCCGGAGGTGTTCCTGCCCAACAGTCCAAAAGTCCTTATTCCTTCCGGGTCAGGGTAAATAGTCCTTTTCTTCAACCCGGGAGCACGTCGTTTCTTCCTGTCACGTGACCGTGACGCACTCCCGGGTCCCGAGCCTACGAGCCCCCCTACAGCGACGCCTGGTGGCCCCCAAGGTATCCAGCAGGGATGTGTACAAACACTACATAGTCCATGATGCCCTGCTGGAATTTGGGGCATGATCATGCTGTCGGGAGAGCTCTTCCTGGCGGCCTGGGGGTGAGGGCCGGAGTAAAATGCCGGCAATCCACCACAGTATATTCTCTGTTATATTTGTAGTTTTTATGTCTGGGTTCTTTTTCAAAGCAGTCATCAATGACTGCTTTGAGACAACATTTTTCTGCTTGTTTTGTACTAACTCCTAGTGATCTTTCACACTGTGCTTCCAAAGGTGCTTGGTTAAATTACTTGTAGTATTTGTCTCTTCTCCTCTGAACTTTGGATTTACAAAGATTACAAGATGTGTTTCTCCTAGTAGATGTATCAAGAGTAAAATACTTCCAAATTTCAGCAATTTTCTTTTGCTGTTCGCTAGAATAATTCACACTTATCTTCTTACCAGGTGTTGTCATGTTCCTCATGCAAATAAACTCCTTCAATTCCTGAAATCCTAATTGTGCTTTATATAAACACCCATCTTTTTCATGAGTTCAATAAATATTTTAGATATTTCAGGTGTTTTAATGATTTTTCACAAGCAGCTGGAATATATGATTGTCAGTCCAAATATTCAAAAAGGCATCATACTTTGTCACTGCTCCATGTAAACCCTTGACTCATGATGCTGAGACTACTTAATTACTGAAACAGTGGCATAGCATGGCTACAATAGCATGCACGCGTTTTACCCACAATGCACACAGTATTTTCTATAGTTAGATTGGACCCATATTAGATCCCATTCATACCATATGCAGATGGCTGCAGGATTTTTTTGGTACCGCCTCTTCTCAAAAGGGTGTGGGTCCATTCGTTTTGATTCACACCATAGTTCAAATGTTGTGTTCATATCTACCTAAACAATCTGAAAACACCTAGTTGTGGTGAAATTATCTATTTGTCAGAAATCTGCCTTGTCATTTAGATACAGTGCATTTGGCATTTGCAACCTCATTAATATATATCCCATCAGGTCAGCTTTCAAGTTCATTTACAGTGAATTCTGTCCAAGCATGTTTTCACTTTTATTTTTATTTACAATCAAGTCATATTGGAAGAACCAACTGTTTTTTATTTGGTCTTTAATAACAATTGATCATTTCAAATAGTGAATCAGAGTTGATTGACACTTTACTTCAGCAGGGTAAAGAGATGCCTAGATTTTGTCTTGTGATTGTCATCTTTGCATTTTGGAGCTAAATCGACTCATGCAGTTTTTGGGTCAATGATATGGGTTTAATGTGGCATAAAGTTAAGTAACAAATGGCAGACACCCTTCCCAGTATCATTTTCCATGTGAATATGGATCTTGTGAAACCTTTCTCAAGCAATGTCAGTTTTAGGAGCACTACACAGATCTTTAATGGCACTAAGGTTTTTGGAGCATTGAGTTTCAAGTTTAGCATGAGCTTTGTTTCATACAACACAATACCATTCTCTGGAAGACCAATCATGAACTGAGGGGACCTGTGCACTCAATGGTATGTCATGCAAAAAGAAGATCTTAGCAATGGCTACATTCCAAGTGGCAGACACCCATCTCAGCATTATTTTGCAAAAATCCCATAGTGGTGGATGCTTTCAAGTCCTCCTTCAACATTGAAATGTGTAGAAGAAGTTGTTAAAGTGTTGTGCTTTGTGTATATCACCTTGTGCCTTGTTTTCTGGTGGTGGACCTGATCAGCAGCATTAAAAACATTTAGGAAGCATTTCAGATGAATAAAACAACTAGGCTATTGTATAGTAAATAGCACAAATCTATACAATTGGTCAATCAAAAACACAAATTTAGTAAATAAGGCATATTTTCTTATGCATGTTTAGTGTTAATATTATATCTATTTCTGCACAATATAAAGTCTTAAAAGCATAATTGTGAAAATATGGAATCATATTGCTGCGAGGTTATTACTAAAATTACAGGCAATATTAGTTTCATTTTCAAAAGCTTCCCACAATGACATTATATTGTCTCTGCTTGATTCAGGGCATTAGCAAAATTAGACACCTACAGAATACTGCACGCTTTTTAATATTGTTGGGAAATATTATGAGAGAAGCCAATAAAGATTGTGCATGATATGACTGTTTATTGCTATTCTGAGCACAAGTACTTTAACTGACTAGAAACAATCATTCCACATTTTAGGTATTGAAAACACATTGATGAAACATTTTTAGCACAAAGTTAATATAAAGAATCACAAAAGAAGCAAAAGTTACACTTTCATATAAATTATTTAGGATTAGAATAATATACGAGGGAAAGAGGTTTAATGTGTTTTCATAAGACAGAAAATAATTCTAGAGCTAAAGAATAGCTGTATATATTATGATGGACGGCTGGCAGCTCAAGCCAGCTGGGACCCCACCCCTGGAATGGAAGGATGGGGGAAGGCAGCTACTTGCCAACACTGCCGCCCCCAAAACAATAGATGGCAGCTCCCCTGAAGTCCCTTGATTCCCACAAGGCATCCTGGGATTTGGAGTTCGGTTCCTCAGCCCTGTTGGGTGCCACGAGGGGGAGCTGTCAAAGAACCTGGGGACTCATACTTTCCTTATAGGCCGGAAGTACGAGGTAGTTACGAGGATGGAAACCCCAAAGTACTTCTGGGCAAAAGAAAATGTCAGTTCTTCATTAGACCCGGAAGTGCCAGCCAGTCATGTGGTCAGAAGGACAGAAGCACTTCCGTGTCAAGGACTATTTAAAGGACTGATGGGAACCCAGCAAGCGAACCAGAATTGGGAGGTAGAGGAAAGAGTTTGCTGGGAGGTGTGGAGAAGAGAATTGTGATATACTTGTGTTTATTATTAGTATATTTGCATGCCAGTTTATTGTGGCGGAGGTGCTTTGGGCACTATTTATTTAAAAGAAGAAATTAAAACAATTTCTTGCCGATTTTAACATGTGTGGTCAGTGTCTGTGTGTTAAGACACTGTGGGTTAAGCGCTGGTATAGCGCCATCTAGTGTTACAATATATATATACATACTGATCCCCAAATAAAAGGACATAGTTCCAAGTTAAAACAAAGTTATTTTATTTTATAACAATACTTTGACAGTTTTTTAGGTTGGTCGGTCCATCCAGTATAATTCCAATAACTCAAATGCCTTTATGTCTCCTACTACCTCCACAGTGAACGTTGTGCTCCTCCTTCTGACTCTGACTTAACTCTAAGTGATCCAAAATGGCTCCTTTTAGTTTGGACCCAGGAGTATTTTCAATGTCACAACATAGCATGGCGGAAGCATCAAAATTGGGTGGTCCTCTTCGAGCAGCACCCTCTGGTGGCATCCCCTGATCCTGAGAGGGTTGTCCTTCTGAACTACAGGCTTCATAGAACCCAGCAGGAGTCCCAAATTGGGACAATACCAGAGTAGCACTTTTGCCCTGGGGGATAAACAGTCCTTTACAACCAGTTCCCCCCAGGAAGGAACTTAGAGCCGTGCTGGGTTGCACCTCCACTTATGCAGTCCATACATTGTATACAATGTAATGAGATTTCTGTTAACATCTTTACAATTCTTTATCCTTTTGTTTCAGAAAAGATGGCATGTACTTTAATAATATGACTGAGAAGTTAAAGTGTTATAAAAGAACAACCTAATTTTCAAATGGAAGTTTTTAGTTTTGTCTTTATGTTTGTTTCATTGTAGTAATGTCTACTATCACTGACATTGAGAAATTTGTACACCTGCTTTAGTTCTCAAAGAATCATCTCATTTGAGATGAGAAATATCAGAAGTTTTGGTAGTTACAAGGTAACAGGTACTAAGTGCTATGAACTCCACTTTGACAAAAAATTTAATAGGCCAAAGTTGGGTTATAAATCCGGGACAAAGAATACAAAAATGGGAATATTATTGATTGATTTGGTGTTGTTCGACAACTTGAATTTCCAAAGGTCAATTTAAATTTTAGCAACAAGGTTTAGGACACAAATATTTTTTCAGGTTAATTTTGCTTTTCATTTTTTTTTTTTCATGGCCATCACAATTTTCATGGTAAGAAGCCGAGTATTGCTAGATATGTTTGTTGCTTGCTATGCGACGCACAACATCAAAGAGTTTGGCTATAATAATATAAAAGGAAAAATTTATTTTAAAAAGCAATTTTTGGAAGATAAAAACTTCTAGGGATTTATTCTCATTTTTGATCCAGCTTTTCTTTATAGATTTCAGTTTGACCTACCCGAGGTTTGCCGATCCCTGTTTCTAAGTATTTGACTTTACCTTATATCTTTTTTTGTGATCAATTTTTTATTGCTTCAAGGAATTTAACATAAACATAGAAAATATCAATTGAGAAAGGGAAAAACTATAAACCCCAAATGGCATCCAGTACCTTCCTACAAAGTCACCTCAGAGCTTGGCAGCAGAGTTAAAATCAACAAATGCATAGATAAAGAACAGGAAAATAATTAGGTAAGAAAAGCATCGGGAACCCCAGCAAATGAAGTTAACTGTGATGTCAATGGGCATCAAGTTTTCATTTTTGAAACTGAAGAAGTCTAATTCTCTGTGGATTCTGAGGATGCTCCATTAATCTGAGAGTAGGCAGTTCCAAATTAGTTAGATTAAAAAAGGAAGGTTGCCAGTTGACAAAAGAAAGAAGCTTGACAGATTTCCAGTAAGAGGAAAGAAATAATTTAGCTGCTAATAGTGCTAAGACAGAGCAGCTCTCACTAGTGAAAGGTCCAACAGAAATAGAGTTTGAAGAATAGGAATAATGTATCCAGACAGAAAGGATAAGAGAAACTGGCATATCTGTTACCAGAAAGAGAGAAGAGGATGGCAGTGCCAGAACATATGGAGGAAGATGCCAGGTAAACCAAGTGACCATAAATGACAAAGTGAATCAGGAGAAAGACCCACAAGAAAACACTTATGGTGAGTACGGTAATGTCTATGAATTGTTTTATTGGGTGAATTGGTGGTTAGGGTTTCTGGAATAAAATCTCACATTCTTAAAAGCATTTTGCCAGCAGAGAGGAGAAAGCAGTGGAGCAAGATGTGAGATTAAAGGAAGATTTTTGTAATAATATTTACAGAGTAAAGAATAAAGTGTGGCGACTGGTCTCTTTGAAGGACATGAGAAGCAAAACAAAGAAAAAACTGGGAAAAAAGATGGCACATGTCTGAAGGATGAACTAGGAAAATGAAAACAAGATTGAAGAAACTGGAATGTCATAAGGCCCAAACTGTCAAAGAGATCGGCCAGAAGGCTGACTCCCTGATGCTGCCGGAGAGAAAAATTACACACGTTGCCAAAAATTGACAGGGCAAGATTGTTAAAAATGCCATAAATTAACAATATAAGAAATAATCTGTCCTTAAGAAAACCTTAATGTTTTTAGCCTTAGGAAGATTGACAGTAGATCTCACAATAAGCAAGGGGACAGCTAAATTCTATTCCATAAGGAACCATGCAGGTAGATGAAAAGGGGGGCACAGCCAAAGCCAGACAGGACAGAAGGTGAACGCCCAATGACAGAACTCAAGATCAGAAAGGGACACTACAGCACTCTGCCTGCATCTTAATAAACTGGAAAGTTTTAGGTATGGTCTTATTGTCGTTCTGTAGGAAGTTAGAAAGTATTGATTTTACTTCAGACCAGTATCTGGTTGGTGTTGGAAGAGGTAATATGGTGTGGATAAAGTTAAAATGAGGGATAATTTTATTAACTGCAAGCCAGGACTGAAAAGAAAGAAGTTGCTTTGACCAACCCTTAACAGAGGCCTCAGAATCAGTGAGTATGTAGAAATTATGGTTTTATGGTTATGTCTGTAAGAGAAGTAGGTATGTCTATTCCCAAATATCTGAGCCTGCAGGACACTGGTATCGAAGAGGGACCTTGCCTTCTGTCTGATGAATTTCCTGATTTGGCCTATAATCTATGCTGTTCTTTTTTCTTGTCTGTCTTCAACACTCATCTTACAGTATAACACGACCCAAATTTACACCAGACCATGATTTGACAGCGTATATTTCAAACACCAATCAAACAATACCAAAAAACACAAATAAATCAAGGGCTAGATATGACAACTATACACCCACATAGCTGTTGAACTCCTGACGACAATTAATAAATAACCCTCCAGTAATAAAGAATCATACAAATGATCAAATTATACACTAGGAAGAGCTAAAAGGCAAGCTGAAAGCGCCTACAATACCAAACTCAAGCAGACGTACAACAGTGCTGATTCAAGACACATGCTTGCTAGCATTAACAACCTATAAATTCCTCATGACAGACACTCCCACTACTGTGGCTTCACTCCCTGACAAGCTCCACATATTCTAATCTAGTTTTGAAAGTCAAAACAAAAAAAAAAAGCTATCAGGACCTCAAACCAGCCAGGTGAATCCACTCTTCAAGTAACTTGTGAGGTTTGTAAAGCATTCCAGAGGGTTAACCATCGCAAATTTGGAGAATCAGGCAGATTACAACAACAGGTGCTGAATATTTTGTATGTGCTTCAGAGTTGTCTGGAGATTTTACTAAAATTTTCAACTCATCTTTAAAACAGGTAACACCCAAAAGTTTTCCAAAAAGATCACAATTTTTCCCTTGCCCGAAACATTCAGAGTTACACACCTAAATGATTGAGATGGGTCCAGCTGAGGACCTCTGCAGCTCCATAATTCAGTAGCTATGTCAGACAGCCAATTAGATCACAGGTTTTTATCACATGGTTTACCCGATTTAACCCTCCCTCAACCCTAATCTTAACCACAATGTAACCAGGCATTATCTCTGACATATAATATAAAGCAACAACCTCCTCAAAGTAGTAAAGCTCTGGAGATCTGCAGCTAGAATCTTTTGGAATGATTACCCCCCAGTTTCCCTCACTTTGCGGCAATGAAATATTATAAAAGCTTGTGCCATCATATATCAACAGCATTATACCTGTCTCTCTGGACTCTCTACAGGTTGCTTATCGGCCAGCCAGATCTGTGGATGATTCTGTATAACAGACCCTCCACACGGCTGTTCATAATATGAATGGTCAGAATACATTTGCTCAGATGTTATTTATTGAATACAGCTCAGCCTTTAATATCATAATCACTGCCAAACTGGTTTTAAATCTCAGAGGACTTTAACAAAGTGTGAGGCTGAATTCAGATACGATTGACAATAAAACATTGTCAACCCTGAAGCAGAATATTGGAGCTCCACAAAGCTGCTGTCTGAGCCCAAAGATTTACTCTCTATTTACTTGATTGTACAGCCAGATATGACGCTAATCATATAATTAAATTTGCTCTTGACACTCCATCATTGGTCTCATTAAGAACAACGATGAGATTGTGTATAGCCTGGTTAGCTGGTGTCACATCATCAATCTAACTTTAAATGTCATCAAAACCAAAGAAATGATTGTGGACTTCAGGAGGAGAAAAGCGAACCACTCACGAGTGAACATTGATAGGGCAGTGGTAGAGAGTGTGGGTAGTTTCAAATTTCTGTCTGCACATCTCAGAAAAACTAAACTGGTCACAAAACACCACTGCTATTATCAAGAAAGCATAGCAGTGCCTTTACTTCCTCAACTGTTTGAGGATGTTTTTCAAGTGCTTCTATCACAGCATAATTGAAAGTCTACTGACAGAAGAAATCATAGTCTGGTATGGGAACACCACAGCTCTTGGAGAAGAGATCACTACAAAGGGTGATGAAGCAGACATTGCATATCACTTGGTCTGTTCTTCCCACAATAGAGTCCATATATACCAACCACAGCAGAAATAGGACTGATGTAATTCTATTAAGTTCCTACTTAACCCAAGCAAATTTTTCCATAATGTGTGCCAGAGCTAGAACGAACTAACTGTACAACAGCTATCAACAGATTATCTTATGTCTCCACTGAGCATTTGTATTAGAACTGTTTTTATTTATGAATATCTGTACTGTGACATATGGGCAGTAAACACAGCATTTTGCTTTTTAAAGCCAGTTCAGTTACAGAGAAAAAAATCTTCACACAGGCACTAGTCAAACAAAAGCAGGAACAGCCACCTTTTCACAAGGGTCTCATATCTCATGTTCATAAAAACCTTTGATTGCCTGATGCAACCAGCTTTACCCATCTGTGATGCGTGCCTCTTGAAGTGCATCATACTGTATCTATCTATCTATCTATCTATCTATCTATCTATCTATCTATCTATCTATCTATCCATTCCCATCTTTCTTTATGGGGATAGCTTTCAACAGGATGCCTTTGAATCTTTTCATTTCAGAACTCCTTCAAAAAATTATTATTGACTGTTTCTACAAGTTCAAGAATAATGACTGCTTTTCAAGAATTGTTTTAGATTTAATTGTGCAACTTTGCATGACAAGACTCTTATAATAACAGCAAAACTGCACATTACCTCACATTGCACTGGGCACTTTCCAGCTTTTATGTAATTTTAATTTTGCTAATTACATATAACTTGTTTGCATTGTTAAGTCTATTAAGTAATCCTGTACTGTTTTTGTATTGTCTTGCACTTGTTCTGTTATGTACTGTGTATGGGCAACCCGTACTATATTTAATGTACCTGACTGGAACGTTTTTGGTTTTCCTAAGACTAATGGAAGTAATGTTCTCCGTATCACTCTTCTGTCCAAACAGCAAACATTTTTTGCTGTCTCACAGTTCATTTTAACAGTATATTTCTTGGGTTAGAATCATGACTTTGATGCTCTTTAAGGCTTTGTATTATGATCTCGAGGTACATATTCTTTTGCATTTTGTGGTTGTTTTTTTTTTTTATATTTCTATGATAATCTTCTTATGTTCCTGTTATCCAATATGGCTGTAATATGGTGATGTTAGGTGGTAAATATATGAGGTGATATTAGATGGTAAATGTGGTTATGTTACATGGTAGGGATAACCATGTGTTGGAATGGCATTATGGCTGCCATTGTTATCAATCAAAAATTTGGGATTTTTCAGATTTTCTGAACTATGTGAAATTATAGGAATTTCTCCTTCAGTTTGACAAATCTTACGCATTCTTTCCATCTGTTTTTGTTCTGCCATGAGATGGAGGTTTTGACATCCTTCACTTGCTCAATTGAGAGCAAGGTCAGAATTGAGAAGACAATAGATATTTCATCAAAAGCAAAACTATAAACAAAATACAAAATTAAAGCCACCCTGCCAGAGGCCAAAATAGAGAAAGAAACTATAACTAAGAATGCAGAAATGTCCACAATCTTGGTCACCTCATAAGGGTGTCATATGTGTCCTCAC
The DNA here is from genome assembly GCA_026402145.1 of Polypterus bichir lapradei. Lineage (NCBI taxonomy): Eukaryota > Metazoa > Chordata > Cladistia > Polypteriformes > Polypteridae > Polypterus > Polypterus bichir. The sequence goes on from JANRMT010062836.1 coordinate 2,267,062, forward strand.
AAAGCACAACTTGCAGAAACTGTTCTCTTAACAATGGAGTGTTGCATCATGGCAACAGAAGCACAAAATGCCCCAAAAAAACTAAATAGCAACTTGGCAAATACAAAAATATAACGTTAAGAAAAATCAGCATTGCTCCAGAAGAAATATACAGTGAAATAATGAATTCAGATTATTAAATGTCTAAAAATCCCTATAAGAATATATCTAAAGTTAAAAAACAATTCTTTTTCAGTCAATACATTTTTAATGTTTACCAAATTGTAACAGTGTGTGCATTTTCCAAGTTATTTAACTGAGAAGTGAGTTTTTGTTTTGACAGTTCAGCTAACTTAAATGAGAGACTTCATACTTTGTAGAGTTTACCAGAAGGTGCAGTAAATTCTGCATCCGTACAGTGAAACTGTCTGCCCTTCTAAGAAAAATGTAAGAGCTAATTTCTTATTTCATATTTCACAAGTAGGACAGAAAGATCACCTTCAGCTCTGTAGGTACAAAATAATCACTTGCTGTGAAAAATAATAATTTTAAAAGAGGCGTGAGCAATCTTACCGGAAAAAAAATTAAAAGTTTATGAATACTAAAAACTAAACAGCCTGAAATATGCGGTGAGGTATATTTCATTAGAGATCTTTAAAGCTTATTGTCATAAATCTCTAGAACTGGCAGTCAAGACCTTCATTTGTGCAACTGATTTAAAATGAACTTTGAATTATAAACAAGATAGGCTTATATTTTTCTGTCTTATCAAGCAAATGCCATGGAAACCACAAGATCATCTCATGAGAGAAATGCTTTCTGTGGCTACCTTGTATACATATTAAACAAAAGAAAAATGTCAATTGAAAGAAGTGATGATTTTTTTTCTAGCAGTACCCTGGAGGAGGACCTCCTAGACAGTAGTTATTGGTACCAGGGTTTTAAACAAATGACATAAAAAGATATACGTTTTGAAAGAATGCAAACTGTAGCAGTAAAACAGTCTTTCACCAGCAGACTGAATCAGTAAAACCTCTTTAAAGGAATAAATAGAGGAACACTGCACTGAACCGAAGGCCATTTGGACATCCAGTTCAGACAGATAAACTTTTGGCAATGCAGGTCATCCTGGATGACAAAGAGGAACAGGAACTGTCTGCAAGTGACATCAGACTGGTTTATTTATGGAATAGCACTGTCCTCATTAAAGTCATTTTTCAAATCATTATCCATTTCAGTTATTGCCAGATTATTTCTTTAATTACTCCTCCATAAAAAAGACTTGATAAGTTTTGGACAGTGTGGCAGATGCCATATCACTCCCTCTCTATATTCTTCATGGTATGGAAGCAGAAAATTTTGAAAGCCACAACAAAGATAACGTCTGAGTAAAGTGATTGTTTTGAGCGCTGGGCAAATGAGCTGTTGTTTATTTTGTTTATTTCAAATAAAGTTTAGCTACTAGTTCATAATGGTAAACTGAGATAAAGCTTGTGCAAGTCCGGGAATTCACTTGGCCCGTCTGCAAGCCCTTGACTATAAAATAAAATGAGCAAGTGTATAGTCTCCTTTAGTGGTGCAGACAGAGCTACTCAGAAAGCTTCACTAAGAATGAAGATAAATATTCACAAAGAAAGCACACAACAAATTCATAACAGTTCTAAATTAAAGAAAAATTATATATGCTTTTTGATAAACCCAACAGAGTTAATTGTTTGAGAGTTCAGTTACAAAAGGTCTAGGGTATTCCCATGACTGTTTTTCCTCATTTTAAGCAAAAGCCCAAAATTACCAAAGTTCTGCAGCTTTTAGCTTGCTTCACAGGACGGTTCAGGCGTTAGTGTGACATGTGTTCAAATAATTCTACAAACCAAGTATCTTTGTTTTAAAAAGTTTTAGTAAAATGTAAAGCAAAATAGTTCACACGAAAATAGAGAAAAAATTGATATTACAAGGGAAAGAAAAGTTGTCGTTTAAAGAAAGTTCTGTTTAAGGCTTACTTCTTTGTTTCATATAGTTTGGTTATACAGTCCCACTGTCAGTTGTTCATGCCAAAAAGGGTAAGCTCAGTCTTAAAACTGTATGCCAATATCCTATTTGCAAACTTATCTAACAGTCCATGCTAGCAGTGAAACAGTTTCCTAACTGGCTTAATTAACACACAGTTTTACAGATATAGAAAAGAAAGGTCTATTTTATGTTAACTTACAGGGAGTAAAAGACTATACCATGGTCTAAATAATGAAGAGAATCTGATATTTTATTGAAATTATATGTGAACATTAATATTAACTTTCTAAGATTGGCATGAATAATCATATTGACATGAATAATCATAGTAGATGTAGATCTTTGGCCATCAAGTTCCATGTTTACCGCAGCCATGTAAAATGCAGACTCCTGAGAGGATGATGAATTCAGAGCATTATAACTTAAAATGGTTACTTTGTACAGTATTTCTGGGCAACTTTTTATTACAAAAACTACTTAGCAACCAAAGGCTAAAATGTTATATGTTGAGAACCATGCAAAAAACTCCTAACTACTGGAAGAATTCTAGTACCGTTATCCAAACCGAGAACAATGGCCATGTAAAAACCTAACAAAGAAACTATAAAAAATAGTAAAGTTGTAAATTGTTTTTGATCCTATTTTTGTAAAAAATCTATTTGTATGGAGTGTTGTGTGAGTACAATAAAATCAATAAAATGAAAAAAAAAGTACAAAAACAACAAAAAAGTGCACTGAAAAGGAGAGCCCTGAGCCGCTGCGCGCCACCATGCTCCTAGCTTAATCTAGCCTACTTCTGGTAGGCTAGGCACTTTTTATAACTTTTTTTGTTAGTACATTAGAATAATTATTAGTGTTTTGGTAAATTATGCACATTATACAACCCTTTTTTTATTATGAAAAGGTTAAGTAAGTGTTGCAGTTGGAGGTTCGGAACGAATTATGGGTTAGCCTTCACGAACGAATTAAGTTCTTAAGTCAAGGGTCCACTGTATTGCATATTTAAGTTAGTCAAATTTATAACGAGTCTCCGGAAATCCACCCGCCGATATACCGTATTTGCGTATATAGTTTCAACACAAAGGCTTCATTTTACCAAACTTCTCCGCAATCACTTCCTGGTTTCCATCAAAAATGCCAGCAGTCTCAAATTCTCGCCGATAAACATGATAAATATAGCTGAAGAGAAACTTTTAAGGAAATTCAGAAAATTTTGCTTGGAGAAGGGGGTCGGCTAATATACCGAGTCGGCTTGTATTCCGGGATCTACGGTAAGTGAATGTGAATTATTATATGTAGAAAGTAAAACTGTTAAATTTCAATAGACAATGGGAGGTCTGACAGTCAATAGTACACCTTATGTGAAGGATTTATAGTTATAGTGGACTCTACAATATCAACTTCCTGACAGTGTTCAGAAGTGATTAAGAAAAGGCTAACAGAATGTTAGGTTATATAGCACAATGTGTAGAGTACAAGTCCAAGGAGGTTGTGCTCAAGCTTTATAATGCACTGGTTAGACCTCACCTGGAGTACTGTGTGCAGTTTTGGTCTGCAAGCTACAAAAAGGACATAGCAGCGCTAGAAATGGTCTAGAGAAGAGCGACTAGGCTGATTCCAGGGCTACAGGGGTTGAATTATGAGGAAAGGTTAAAATAGCTAAGCCTTTTCAATTTAAACAACAGAACATTTAAGTGAAGTGTTTAAAATTATGAAGGGGATTAGTACAGTGGATCGAGACTGTTATTTTAAAATAAGTTCATCAAGAACACGGGGACACAGTTGGAAAGATGTTAAGAGTAAATTTCACACAAACGTTAGGAGGGTTTTCTTCTCAGAGAGAAGTATAGACAAATTGAATAAGCTAGCAAGTAGTGTGGTAAACAGTAGGACTTTAGGGACCTGTTTAGGCCTGAGTTATTTTAGAAGAAGTAAGTGGATAGGACTGGTGAGCATTGTTGAGCTGAACGGCCTGTTCTTGTCTAGATTAATCTAATGATCCAATGACTTACTCTTGCTCATTTACCCTATGTTCATGTTATTACTACTTTGGGTAGCTATGGCCTTGCTATGTCAATTTAACATCAACATTAGACCTGCAAATATTACCTTAGCCTACAGGAGTAAAACTGCATCTATGGAGAACATACAACCTCTATAAAAAAGAAATTAGTTGACTTTACTACACAAACTAAAGCGGTAACCTCTATTTTTTTAACCTATTCTCAAAATGTGTATAGTAGGACTTAGAAGTAAACATCTTTGTATCCCCTTTATTTTATTTTATCCTAATTGTACATTTTTCTTTGAATTCCCTTGCTTCCAATAATTTTTTAATGTTTGAATACTTCAGTATACACTCATTGAATTTGAATATTTGCTTTATAGATGCAGCTCATCTTGACAACTGAAGTAATATTTAATCTTTTTCCAAAGAACAGTACAAAATAACTGAAAATCTTTTGTACAGTATGTTCTCAGCAATGAATTGTGAGTAATGGTACTTTCTGCAGTCATTCCATCTCTGTGTTGAAAACATTTATGAGAAAAGGGCTGAATTTAATTTTCTTGGTAGTTTACCACAAATTACAAGAATAATGTGTATACATTCTGTTGTTCTTCACATAAAGGTATTTGAATATGACACAGTATCTTAATGTCCATATAAATCATGTATACAACTTTGACATAGCTCTTAAATAGCAAAAGGAGTAAATCAATAAGCATTTTGGTATTAAAATTCATTTCTTGACTCACACACATTATATAAATGTACCTGTCTGTATTTGGAATTTAGCTCTAGTTAAAAGGATAACATGTTCAAACAGTGAGAAATTGTGTGCATGAAATGCTTAGTAAATGTATTTCTTGCAAACCTTAATTGTCTGTCATTCTAAGACAAGATGAAATATTTCTCATTTTAAACCTCATTAATTTTTAATAAGAGACTCATTTGAGATTCCGCAAATGGATCCAGGAATTCTAGGGAATATGTTCATGAAGGTGAATTAAGCTCACTTGTGACTCCGGCACTAGCTTGCAGTGGCAAGTTAATACTACAGAGTCTTTGCCAGAGGCTTGCTTTGTTTTGTGCATATTATAGTTTCAGTAGAACCTCTGAAATAGAATGGCTGATTATCTTTTAAACATATTTTCCCTGTTCAAGCACATTTTCACTGCAGGAGGTTATTTGCTAATACCACATGTAATGTGGCTTTAAGCTGTCATAAATTTTACTAAGAGATAAAAGATTGTGGGTTTTGACAAAGGTATAATTGATAGATTGAGTAAAAGAATTTAGCCCTTCACATTAGTTTTATTAAACTTTAACAGGCATTCAAGTGTGTGTACAACATTGTTGCAGTTAAATTACAGCTTAAGTAAAATATCTTAAGTACGAAAAAGGAAACTAAAAGAAGCGTGATTAATTGCTGAGAATGATTAGGAAACATGTTAAATAAAGAAACACTAATTACTCGGTGGTTCCTTTCCCTAGTTAGAGCAGGCTTCCATTTCCCCTGTGTTTTATGCAAATTGTATGCCTAACGTTAAATCCTGTGTTCCTAATAGGTAACACACACATAGACTGCTGAATACATACATTTCCTGTTGCATACTGTTTTCAATACATCAAACACACTGTAAGGTTTTGAAATAGGGATGATTATGTTTATAGGCCTATGGCAATTACATTTTATAATGCATTATTCGACTAAATTCCAAAGTCCTTGAGTTGTCTATTATGTGTTATTAGATGACATTAAGTATTATTAGATTGTGAAAATTCTTTAATCTTGTACCCATCTATCCATTTTCTGAACCATTTTTTTGTGTTCAGGATGATGTAGGAGCAGATGGCTACAATAAGAAAACCATAGTAACTCACTCCTGGGCTGGATGTTAATACTCAGCAGGGAAGCAAGCATCATGTGAATTGTTGCTTTGCAACAAAAGACTTTGCCTGAAGAAATATGGCTTGCTAGTATTGTAATACACCCTGTTAAGTGTGACCTTTGGGCACAACTATGACCAGCCTATTTACTTGTGTTTTGAGAAAACATGATGGGAAGGACACAACAAAGAAGATGAAATAGAATCTTTTTTTTTCATATTGCAATTTTCATTTACATGCACTATTGCAGGTATCCACATCTCCTCCTGCAGAGAGATCTTTGGATAGCATATATACATTTAAGTATTCTGCAATTCTTTGCATTCTGAACATGATCTATTTCAGTATAGAATGGAGACACTGAACACTATGGGATATGGAGCTGATCATCTTTTCCAGGATACTAAGAGACTACAGCTCAGTCACTGCTCTGTAAAAGAAAGGCAAAGGCATTCATGACCTTTAGGCTAAATCTTACCTTATTAAAAGCAGTTTAGTAAAACAGAGGTTGCCTCAGAAGACACAGCAGAGATGAAATGTGGTACTAAGGCTCCATGCCAGATTATTATTCTATATTTTAATTTACCATACAAAGAACAAAAGTATCGGAAGTTACAGAGACCTTTTAGAGTTAAGGTTATTTTTTTTTAATTTATTAGTACCTTTCTTCAGGTACAGACCAGAGTTGCCATTGAGCCGTGCGCTGTGACTCCTCTCGATGATATCCAGGGTGCCCTGCAAGATGAAACACCTCATTCTGGGAACATTGGTAACACCAATAACAACAACCCTCAGCAACCTTCAGGGTCTTGTCGCGGAAGGTCTCCCACATTAGGATCTGCAGTCGAACCCAAATATGAAAGTTCCTCACACAAACTGCGTAAAAACTCATTAGAAACAGCCTGGTCTTGGTGTGTGGGCCGAGTCCAGACTCATTTTCCTAGTCGGTGGTAACCTACTGGATCTAATCTGGATCCTAAGAGTAGCAACAACAAGTCTGTGGTCAGAATTCACAAACTGGGCAGGGCACCCTGGATATCATCGAGAAGAGTAGCGTAGAGGCGTTTGTTAGAGGAATCTGTGAGCAGGTGACACACCATCTGTGGTCTAGCAACCCACGTCCTGCTTACAGAGGAATCAAAGCATTACGCACATCTGAATCTGTTCCTCGGAGAGTCGCAGTCAGGGCAGCTGATGGAACAGTCCTTACCGATGACACTGCAGTTGTGACCCGCTGGGCTGGCTATTTTGAGCAGTTGTTCAAAGCTGATCCTCCGGCTAGGACATTGGATATCTCTGGGTCCACGGTTCTTGAGGCTGATCCTCCAATTAGCTGTGAACCAGCCAATCTCACTGAGATTGCACAGGTGGTGAACCAGCTGAGGGGGGGAAGGGCTGCAGGGATCTGTAGGATCCAGGGTGAACTTCTCAAGGCTGGCGGTAAGGCTGTCCTCCTGGCATTGCAAGCAATCTTTGCTTCCATTTGGGAGACTGGCATCATCCCAACTGACTGGAAAATGGGACTTGTCGTCCCTATCTGGAAAGGGAAGAGTGATCGCCTGGAGCAACTACAGGGGGATAACACTGCTGTCGGTGCCGGGTAAGATCCTTGCTAGGGTCGTCCTCAATAGGATCTGTGATCACTTGCTCACCTACCAGCGACCGGAACAGTCTGGTTTTACGCCTAAGAAGTCTACCATTGACCGCATCCTGGCACTGAGGGTTCTCTTAGAGTGCAAACGCAAATATCGGCAGAGTTTCTTTGCAGCCTTTGTCGATTTTCGCAAAGCGTTCGACTCAGTTGATCGAGCTGCCCTGTGGGACATCCTGAGGGTTCGCGGGATCCCCTCGAGGTTGCTGGATATCATGGCTGGCCTGTACACTGGTACTGTGAGTGCTGTCCAGAGTGGAGGTAGGACCTCTGCGTTTTTTCCAGTTGATTCTGGGGTTCGTCAGGGGTGTATTCTTGCTCCTACTCTGTTCAATGCTTGTATGGACTGGGTGTTGGGCAAGGTCATGGGGTCCAGTGGCTGTGGGGCATCTGTTGGTGAAGAAAGATTCACAGATCTTGACTTTGCTGACGATGCTGTGATCTTCAGGGAGTCAATGGAGGCTCTGATCGGGGCGCTCGAGAGACTGAGCGAAGAGTCTGAGTGTCTGGGCTTGCGAGTGTCCTGGATAAAAACCAAGATCCAGGCCTTTAATGACCTCTTGGGCACAGCCATCAGCAGTGTGTCTGTTTGTGATGAGAGTGTTGACCTTGTTGAGGGGTTTACTTACCTTGGCAGTGACATTCATGTCTCTGCATTCAGTGTTGGAATTTAAAGAAATTTTTAAATCAACATTTAATAACATTTATAACATTATCTTATACCACTAATAATAATAATACAGAGCACTGCATCCCCCCATTGTGGTACATGCTATTGCTACATAGTCAGTTTTTTTATAATTTCAAACCACCTTTGATTTTATTTAGCAGCTCATTCTCTTTCCAATTCCAGGCCTGCCTTGCCTTTATGTCCATTAGTAAAAAAAAAAGAAAAGAAAATTAGATTTAATCTATTAGGTGTAGGTCTGAATACATTGCCTTGTTTACTGCGAGAAGAAAGCAAAAAAGAATTACATAACAGAATAAATATTACAAAACATAAATGCTTTTATACCGTACTCATATTTTACAACCCCAAAAGTATAATTATACTTTATTATATGAACATTACAGCAACAGAAATCCAAATGTGTTCCTGAATAATGAATTCACCATTAATTATTGATGTTTATGTCATGATATACACTAAAAAAAAAATGTAATTTGTTAATCAATATATTGCTGTTATCTTCTTGAAAGCTTGCCTTCTTGTTCAATATGTTATAAATTTAAAGAGACCTAAAGTTAAACAGAGTAATATACACTTTAGTAATAGTAATATGTTTAAAATTACTGAAATAGAGAATAGTAATATTAAACAATAAAATGTGTTTTCTATTGTTGCGTGTCTATGTTTAGACATGGTAACGGCAGCTTAGAAATGGAAGAAATAAATCCCATAAATATTTTTAAAATGTATATATTTATTGCACATGAATGTCAAAGCACATTAATGGATAGAGTTGATAAATAAATGGGGTATTTCATTTAAAAAACATAAAGGTTCAGAAGTTTAAATTCATTGACTAAAGGCAGAAAATGACTGTTATTTTCTTAATTAATTTCCAAGTAAAAACTTTATTTGTTGTAACTATCAGAACTGAGTATCAATTTAGTTATTGTACATCATCATCAATTTAATTATTACACATCATCAAAATTACATTTGATGACAGTGTTCCTGCACTTTGCAGGATTTTTATAGCATTTACTGACATGTGAATGCTTCCGGCATCAATTTATTAGGAGGAAATGCCAATGTGATTATGGAATATTTTGCTTTATGATGCTTGTATTATAAGCTACTTTTGCTTAATGCAAGGATAAAAATATATGAGATATCAAATATGACTAACATTTCATTAAAATTAAACCAGGAATCAGTCAAACATGACAACTCTAAGAGTTAGCAATAGTCTGCCAATAGCCACAGATGCAGCATTTATATATAGATGGTCATATTGAATACAAATAAAAATTTTACTTATAAAAAAGTGCTTGGAATAAATACACTAAAAAAACTGCAGAAATAAAAACTGTCAATACTCCAATTATCTAGGGCCACCAATGAAAGGTATAATCCAAATGCTACCAAATATGAAAACAAAATCAGTAATACAGTTGACAGTCTAATGCATATTTTATTTTTCTGGTGAATTTCAGACTGTAATTTCCATTTGTTTTGACAGGGTCATGATTTAAAATGGTGAAAGAATAAAAATTCAGACTAAATGAAAGTAGTGGGGGCCAGTAAGTTTCAGTGCATGACTCCCAATAATTTTACTGATATGGTTGGTATATGTGACATGTGGGACAGTAAACATAGCACTTCACTTCCAAGAGCCGGTTCAGTTTACAGAGAAACCACACTTTCATACAGACAGTAGTCAAACAAAAACAGGATCAGCTACCTTCATACAGAGATCTTTATAAGTAATTCATTTAAGTGCCTGCGATTCTTGCCCTTTAAAGTACATTGTGAAGTTCGTCCCTCTTTAGGGGAAAAACTCCCAACAGAATGTTTTGGAATTATTTTAACTTCAGGAAGTCACAAAAAGATTCAAACTACTTTATTTAAGTTAATTATTTAAGTTTGACTTTTGTTTTGAATGACTTGAAAGGCTGTTTGTACAAGCTTGAGAGTAAATATTGCATTTGAAGAACTGTTTTATGCAACAGATTGTACCAGAAATGGGGTGCGGCCTGTCATGTATTCGACGACAGAAAAACTAACGATATTCCATATTTTTTTAACCATCTATCCATCTCTTCATTTGTTCTTAGATCAACTTCATTTAATTAAGGGAAGAGAACCTAACCAGGCAGTGCTGGTTGCAAGAAAAAAACAGAATGGAATATGAATTCACTTTCTGACACACACCCACACTCATTTATACTGGGCCAGTTTTGGGGTTGTCGTTTAGACACAAAAGCATTTTTTGTTTTTGGTGATGTACCTTTATAACTTAAAAATTGTTTTTTGTATCTCTAAATACTTTACACTATAAAATAATTCTTATATTTTGTCATAACATCAAATATTCAAGTCAAGTCTTGCTTGTCTTCTCTGAACAGTTGGCAATAAAACAATTGCAACAAAGGACACACATACACAAAAAATATAGCATCCACCATATATATATGTATTATATTGTGGCCAGTAGGGGATGCAAAAGCACCCCAAACACCAAACACAACCTCACATACACTGCCGTGTGTTCAAACCACATTCTTTAACAGAATAACTAACCAATCTCTCTCTCTCTCATTCTTCCTAGGGTACGAAACGGAAGCAGACAATGGCCGACGAGTGAGATGAATCGCGTTGCCGTCGTCGTAGAAGAATTCCAGGCACTCGACAAACAGATTCAGAAACTCCTGTCCAGACGAAGATACCTTAGGGATTTGAAGGTTCGGCTGCTGGATAAACCATCCTCGCCATCTAAAATCGGCGTAACATCAACCCCACATTGTGCCGCTCAAGTAAACTTCACCCCCGCACCTCGTAGGAGCGACAACGACACCGATAAAGACCTCGGCGTATTTCAGCTATGCAGGCGGGGGTTCAAGGCTAGAACACCTCCATCGGCCCAGGCGAGCATCTCGACTCAGAACCGGTTCGACCCTCTCCGTGTCCCCAGTTTGCCTTCAACCCCTGGTGATGTAATAGTGGTAGGTGATTCGATTGCTAGAAACCACAATATCACATGCCCTAATCGAAAATCTTTTGTTTCTTGTTTTCCCGGTGCACGTGTCCGAGATGTGATGAGACGTACGCCAAAAAACTACGAGAAGCACAAGGAGAGGGCAGTTGGAGCGATTGTATTGCACGCCGGCATGAATGACATAAGGCACCGACAGTCAGAAATTCTCAAGGCTGACTTCGCAGCACTAATTAAAGACACAAAGGAGAGGACCCCATCTGCAAAGATCTTCATTTCGGGTCCACTACCTCTCGTCAGACGATCAAATGAGTACTACAGTTTTCTGCTAGGATTAAACAACTGGCTGAATGGCTTCTGCAAGAATCAAGACATCGGATTCATCAACAACTGGGACCTCTTCTGGAAAGGCCGCATTTCTTCAAGTGAGATGGCCTACATCCAAACAGCTTTGGCACCCGGATCCTCTCCGAAAACATATCTAAGGTAATTCGTTTATCTTAACTATCTATCTCTACTCTTAACCCCTTCCGAAATGCTATTGCTGTGCTAGGACATGATAATTGTTTAATAAAATTTTCCGTAAAAGTGCACAACATTAATACTCTAATAACCAATCTCAATGCACGTGGAAAATCTAGGCAATACGGCATAAACACCATTAATTTAATTACAATTACTACTTTAGATGAACAATGTATTAAAACTATAAAAACAGACTATAGATTAAATAAAAAATACACACAGAGCGGCGCTAACAAAAATAACTTAGTTCCTGTTCCAAATATCAATAACGCACATAGTATTAATGTCTGCCCCTCCGAAACATTAGATATGGCACTATTAAATGTTAGAGCTTTAACTAACAAGACTTTTTTTATCAGCGATCTTATTAGTGATAGAAAAATTGATTTTATTGCACTAAGTGAAATGTGGCTTAGTTCAAATGGCACAGCTGTTTTAATCGAATCTGCGCCTCCGGATTACAGTTTTACTCGTGTGGATCGCCAAGGAAAGAGAGGCGGCAGACTAGCAAACATTTACTCAAGCCGGTTAAAATGTAAAGATGTCAATTTTGGTAAATTCAAGTCCTTTGAGTATCTCGCCGTTATTATTCATGGAGATTCTCACGTTCTAGTATTATCCGTGTATAGACCTCCTAAATTTAACGCGTCTTTCTTTAATGAATTCTCTGACTTAATGTCAATTTTAATTACGAACTATGACACACTCTTAATAGTCGGCGACTTTAATTTTCATATCGACAATCAGTGTGACCTAAAAGTAAAGGAATTCATGAACCTCCTGGACTCTTTTGATTTGAGACAGCTCATTAATCAGCCTACACATAAAGTGGGTCATATGTTAGACTTAGTAATTACTAAAGGACTAAAAGTTGATATAAAGCAGGCCATTGGTACGGGTCTATCAGACAATTTTCTTTTACTTTTTAGTATAGAAATAATGATAGAAAACACTCATGAGAAGCATATTGTTAAAAAACGCTTCTTTGACTCATCAGCAGCTTTAAAACTTACAAACATTCTAAGCAATCAGTCCATTTATAGTGCTAACTATAATAGTGAGGATAATGTAAATAATAAGGTGGAAAGATTTAATACTAAAGTGAGAGCTGCTATTGACATAGTTGCATCTGAAAAGACAGTTAAAAAATCTTCTAGCATTGTTATACCATGGAAGACCCAAAGAGTGTCTGATTTAAAGAGAACATGCCGCAGAGCTGACCGTAAATGGAGGAAGACTAAACTATCCACTATGAAATATTAAAAGTTAAAATAACAGAATACAATAACACTGTCCATCTTGAGAGGCTATTTCTCTAAGATTATAAATAACAATGCTAGTGATCCCAGAGTCTTATTCTAGACGATTGATCATCTGCTAAACCCAGGTAACTCAAAGGAATGCCTCCTAAGTACTTCCAGTAAAACCTGTGAGGCTATTGCTGTATTTTTCAATCAAAAAATGAATGATATTAGGAATAACATAGTATATCTCCCCAAAACTAAGGATCCTCCTAAACCCCAGTACTCCATTATAAACAAATTAAGCTCTTTCTCTAGGATAGATTTACCTGATATTCATAAAATAATTTCTCAACTGAAACCCTCCACCTCTGTCCTTGACCCAATACCAACAAATTTTTTCAAAGAAGTATCGGGCGTGCTAATTGATAATATTCTTGACATAGTAAATTCGTCATTAGATACGGGAGTCTTCCCAGACTGTCTTAAGACTGCTGTAGTTAAACCCCTACTTAAGAAAAATAATCTTGACCCCTCTGCTTTTGAAAATTTTAGATCCATCTCTAACCTGCCTTTCTTAAGTAAAATTCTAGAGAAGGCAGTCATTATACAGTTAAATGACCACCTCAATAAACATGCTATTCTTGATAAATTTCAGTCAGGTTTTAGAATAAATCACAGCACAGAAACTGCACTCGTTAAAGTAGTAAATGACTTGCGAGTAAATGCAGACAGAGGCCATTTATGTGTTCTCATCCTCATAGATCTGAGTGCCGCATTTGACACCATTGATCATAATATTCTTAGAAATCACCTTAGTCAATGGGTGGGCCTCTCTGGCAGTGTCTTAAATTGGTTTGAATCCTACCTGACAGGGAGAAAATTCTTTGTTAGTTGTGGTAATCACAACTCAAAGACACATGATATCCTATATGGTGTTCCACAAGGCTCTATCCTGGGTCCGCTGCTCTTCTCAATCTACGTGCTTCCGTTAGGTCAGATTATCTCGGCGTATAACGTAAGTTACCATAGCTATGCTGATGACACACAGCTGTATTTATCAATAGCACCTGATGACCCCGATTCTCTTGATTCACTAACACAATGTCTTACTTGTATTTCTGAATGGATGAATAGTAACTTTCTCAAGCTAAATAAAGAGACAACTGAAATCTTAGTGATTGGCAATAACGGATACAATTAGGCTATTAGAAATAAACTGGATATATTAGGATTAAAAGTCAAGACAGAGGTAAAAAGCTTAGGGGTAATTGTTGACTGTAATCTGAATTTTAAATCACATATTAAGAAACATAGCAAAAGTTAGACCTCTTATATCACTGAAAGATGCTGAGAAATTAGTTTGCGGGTTTATTTTCAGTCGACTAGATTACCGTAACGCAATCTTCTCAGGAATACCAAAAAAAGACATAAATCGTTTGCAACTAGTGCAGGATGCAGCTGCTAGAATCCTAACCAGGAAAAGGAAATCCGAGCACATTCCTCCAGTTTTGATGTCACTACACTGGTTACCTGTGTCATTCAGGATTGACTTTAAAATTCTGCTTATGGTTTATAAAGCCTTAAATAATCTTGCCCCATCTTATATATCGGAATGTCTGACATCTTATATTCCAAATCGTAACCTCAGATCCTCAAATGAGTGTCTCCTTAGAATTCCAAGAGCAAAACTTAAAAGAAGTGGTGAAGCGGCCTTCTGCTGTTATGCACCTAAAATCTGGAATAGCCTGCCAATAGGAATTCGCCAGGCTAATACAGTGGAGCACTTCAAAAAACTGCTCAATACATTATTTTAACATGGCCTTCTCCTAACTTCACTGTAATTTAATCTGGATACTCTGTATATCCAATTCATTATAATAACTATTCATGGTGGCTCTAAAATCTGTACTAACCCCTACTCTCTCTTCTGTTTCTTTTTCCGGTGTCCTTTTGGTGGTGGCCACCACCATCTACTCAAAGCACCGTGATGTTCCAACAGTGATGGATTAAAAGCCAGAAGTCTGCATGACCATCATCATCAAGAGCATCCGTGAGAGCCCTAAATACAAAGAGGACTATTTCATTTATGTTAGGTAGAATGCCCAGAGGGGACTGGGCTGTCTCATGGCCTGGAACCCCTGCAGATTTTATTTTTTTCTCCAGCCATCTGGAGTTATTTTTTGTTTTTTCTGTCCTCCCTGGCCATTGGACCTTACTTTTTTTCTATGTTAACTAATATTGTCTTATTTTAATTTATTTTGTCTTTCATTTTTCTTCATTATGTAAAGCACTTTGAGCTACTTTTTTGTATGAAAATGTGCTATATAAATAAATGTTGTTGTTGTTTAATAGCTTCTTTCTCATAAGCACAGTAGAATACAACAATACAATATTTTTAACTCTCTCTCTCTCTCTTCCACTCCTCCCAGGTGAGTGTTATAGAGTTCTTTTTTATCTTTCATTATGGATCCAGGCAGGGAAGAACAGCTTTGCAGTCCAACGGGTATGCAAAACCTCAGAATGCCCTGTGGGTGCATGTATGACTTGATAGGTCCAGGAGTTGTCTCCCCGAGTCCTCCCATTGTACTGTCCTCGCAGCTGTGTAAAGGTCTTCTTTATAGACGTTCTTTACCAGGCCGGAAGGCCAGTGTAATGGAGGGACGGGGGATACTGTATTTTTGGACCAGTGGCTCCCCCAATATACTAGAGGGCAGTACCTTAGGCTAGGATTCCCATACAGACAGCCCTGTCGGGTTCTGTGGGGGTCTTCAGGGGGGGCTACTGGGATAAGTAATCCCTACTTTTTGGGGCTTTCATTTCACCTGGAAGTACGCAAAGCAGGCTATGCCCTAGCACTGGAAGTTCTCCCAGGTCTAAGATAAAAGAAGGCTCTTAACCTCATCCAGGTGAGATGGAGTCAGGTTTGGAGAACAGACAAATCTCACCTGGGAGGTGTGAAGGAGAAGAAAGAAAATAGAAAGAAAGAAAATGATTGCATTGTGCTTGTGTCTCTATCAGATGGTGTAAGACTTTGTAAGGTATTTGATTTATATAAATACACACACACATATGGAATTATATAAAATACTATGTCACATTACCAGTTGAGGACAGTTAATAGAATAAATTAAAAAATATTTGATATCTCTTGTTCTACATGTCCCTTCAGCACCTTTCATCAATATTTTCATGAATCTGAAATTCTCTTGCCTGGCAATCCCTCTGTAGATCATGTTCCTGTAAAGTCAGCTTGTCATACTCTGTCATTTCAAGGCAAGTTGTTCGCCATCTGTCCACTGTTATACTTCCCATCTTTGAAGGTGGCTCCTCCTCTTACTGTCTCACACTTGCACTTCCTGTTTTGATCGCATCACCAAACTGACCATTCATCCTAAAGCCAAACTGACAAATTAGATTGCGCAGAGGGACAGGAGAGACACACAGACCTTAGCGTTTTATTATACAGTAATACACTACTGTGATCCAGAAATTATGGGTAAATAAATGCTACATGGGAAGTTGATTGATTGAATTCAGCAATAGAATTATATGCTGTTGAGGGGAAAGGTTTGAGTAGGACAGAAAGGCAAAAGGGTACTTGAGGAAATTATGATAAAATATTTTAAGTAAGATAGATAGATAGATAGATAGTACTGTATATATCTAAAACCAGATTAGGCAGAGAGTTAAATGTTTGATGAATAAAATTTGGATCACAATTAAATTCTTCATAAAGCATCCCCAAAATATGATTAACTATTGGCACAGGAAAGATTGCACTTTAAAAACTTCTTTCAACCTTCAGATGTTTTCTTTGAAAACTTTTTATAAAAGGTAAAACAATTTGTAAAACAGAATTAGGTCATTTCTTTTTAAATGTCTGTGATGCTAGCTCCAGAGTATTCCAAAGGGGATGTAGCATCCATAATGCTTCATCCTCTGGAGAAGGTAAATGTCTTTGAATGATAACAAACTAAAGCCTGGCCACAGATATGCAGCCAGCTATTAGTTTTTTTCTTCACTACAGGCTGAGCATAATTTGCTGAGACAAATAAAGTCCAGTATGTTAATATATAGTTTGATGAATAACTAATAATTATAAACAATTTAACTGTTCAGTTATACAGATATCAAAATAGCATTAGTGATCCTTTCAGGGCATGTACATTGCTTGTATAATGGATGAAATGCCTTCATTTGAAAACAGACCTACTTTTAAAAGGTGAGAAATGAATAGTCTCTGTGCCAAGTCCATTATGCAGTTTAAAATCTCCAGTGAGTGTAACGTCATTGATTATTTCTTCAATTTGATTACCTGCAGGGGGGAAACAGTTTCTTTAACTGACTTAAAGAAGATTGACTTACCCATTACCTGGAGCTCTTTTACATGGGAAAATATTTAAATTGGATTAAAATATTTTAAGATTTAAAAGTAGCTTCAAAGCCAAAACTATATACAGCACAGTATATATATATATATATATATATATATATATATATATATATATATAT
>JANRMT010062836.1:2301657-2333957 GCA_026402145.1 Polypterus bichir lapradei
AGGGGGCAATTACTTTTTCACACAGGGCCATGTAGGTTTGGATTTTTTTTCTCCCTAAATAATAAAAACCATCATTTAAAAACTGCATTTTGTGTTTACTTGTGTTATATTTGACTAATGGTTACATGTGTTTGATGATCAGAAACATTTTGTGTGACAAACATGCAAAAGAATAAGAAATCAGGAAGGGGGCAAATAGTTTTTCACACTATTTGAGTTTTTCACACCACACTGTATGAGGTGTTTGATGGAACAAATATATCTATTCTTTCTCTAACTAGAGGTTACCATGAGTATATAAACCATAAAGGGTTAAGGTTCTTGTTGATGACAAGTACTATCTGAGACATTGGAAGTGTATGTAATGCAGCTGAATTCACTGTAATATAAAGAACGCTTTCACGATCCCTAAATATTGTGAACCCCTGCTTAGGCTTTATGAAATTGTGCTGCATGGTAATGGCAATGTTATAAACCTCACAGAGTTGACTTGAAACTCAAACTCATCCCCACCGCTCAAGCTAAAAATGTCTACACAGAGTAGCAGACACAGCAGGGTGTTAACATCCTTAGCCTTTGCAGCAACAGTATGTTAGAAAATTATAGGGCTCTGTTACAGAAAATGGCCAAAAAGACTCAATGAGCTTCCGCTATAACAACAGCTCTGAAAGTCAGGGATGGATTTAGATATGGAGAGGCCTCATGCTATGGGAAGCTGTACAAGTCTTATTTGCCAAGTCCTAGCACAGAATAAAGCAGTGTAACAGCTGCACTTGGCATGACAAATCCATGCAGAAGTGGGGTAAGGGTTACTTCATTAAAAATTGCAAAGTCAAAGATGATTTACACTGACAAAACATAAGAAATCTGCTAGTTTAAACTTTTTCCTTCTTGTTTTTTAAATAAAAAGTCAAGAATGATGTCCTAAAAGATAAATTACAGAAGAGTTCTACAAGCTTTTTAGTATTCATTTTACAAATAGCACACAAGGGAAACAGATTAATGCAGTATAGTGCCAACAGAAAAAAATTAGTTTCCCCCTATAGTATGAAATGAAGAAGGGGCACTGGAAGCTAAAAAGTGCTGTTGCAGATTATTTATAAACTTTCTGAATATATTTGATCATGTAGCATAGAGGGAAATCTCTATTCCACAATATTGCCCTAGCTGTGAAAATGAGCATATTAAAGCATTGGGAAAGTAAAGTATAAATGAAATTATGAATACATGATTAATTGTTTTTTTTTTATTTAAATAGTTTCATTCATACAGACAGTATTGAGTGCAAGAGGTAGACCACCTCTCTGAAGCCGGTAACAGGGCTGTACTAAAGGCATCATGTAAATTGTTAGAGACATATGCCTGTGACAGGACAGGCAAACATCTGGCGTGTTATCATCTGCTGCTTTCTTGGGTTTAACTTATTATTGTTTTAAAATAAAGTAGACCCCATTCTGCTCATCAGTTGTTGTTTGTTTTCTGGGTTTTATTTGAATTGAATGAATGACGGATTTTTATTTTTACTTTCCTTTTACAAGGTTCATAGTCAAACTTCAAATACAACATAATCTATAAACTAGAAATGCCGATTTAATGGTAACATGTACACATTAGCAACAGGCATGATGATAGTTGGCACAGAGTGTGTACTAAATCAAAATGAGATATTATTTGCAAAGTGTGGTATATGGCCAGCCATTCATCCCAGTAAATACCCTCAGGCTGCCAGATGGAGCCCTCCCTGTAGCATAGAGGTGCCCCGAATTCCAGCAGGGCATCATGGACATTGGAGTGTTTATTCACAGCCCTGCTGGATACCATGGGGGCCGCCAGAGGACGCTGCAGGGAGAACCAAGAACTATTTGCCATACAGCCCGGAAGTACGTCACAGTCACATGACAGAGGAAATGATGTACTTCCGGATTGAAGAAAAGGAGTTTTTATCTGACCCGGAAGTGTTACCAGTCACATGGACAGAGAGAAAGAAACACTTCCGGGTCAAGGACTTTAAAAACGACTGTGGGAGATCCCAGGGTTGAGCTGAGTTGGGAGGAAGGGAACAACGCGTCTGGGTGTGGAGGATTGAGTATTGATTATTGTATTAATTTATTATTGTATGAGTATTGTGGAGCGGAGGGTGCTTAGTGCACATTATTGTTCAAATAAATTTAATATTTGGACTTTTACCTGGTGTCTGGCGTCTGATCTGAGGGTTGAAGGGGACGACAGCACCCCCTATCTGTCACAAAAGGTATTTGGTCACAAAAAGATCAAAAACAGTCATATCATTGTGTGATAAAGTCTCAAAAATCCACATGGATGGTATGAGCTTGACATGATATTTGGGTGACTAAGTGTGGCTAAATGACTCACTGGAGTAAAATGGGGCTCTGAATTCCATGAGTAATTGATATAATCATACCACCTGTTTTTTTTAAGTCACTAACATTTATAAGTACAGAACACCACAGCTATTTAATATCTACCTAGGAATAAACCATCTACCCGCAATGGCCTAACAAGAAGATATGAAAAAAGATGACACTCCACACTTCAGTAGACAACCTTAGTGTTTCAGCAAGACTGCAACAATATTACAGACACACAAAGGAGAATGAAACCTCAATCTCTTGCATCTCAACTGCCACTCCTCAAGCTTTTTTAAGCTAAATAGCTGCCAGCACTGGTTTGTCATTGTGTGTTTCACCTATTTGTTGTCACACCCCCATGCAACTACATTTTTGCTCATGTGGTTGTTGTATGAGGATCAAAGATGCATTTGTATTTGTGTAAAATATGGTTGCTATTCATTTCTGACCACTTCTAAATATGGATTGATTTAATCACAGTCCTTTCATAAGTGCATTTATTCCTGGCTTATAATGTGGACAGGTGTTTTTTGATGGTGATCTAATCCCCAAAAATGCACGCTAATACCAGGTGTAAATTGGGTCAGAGGTTGGGTGGACTGAAGACAAGCTTCTAATTATGAGAAATGTCTACAAAAGAAGCAGTCACTGAATGCAAATGAGGTAGAGCAGGAGGAGTGGAATGAAAGTAAAAATTATTAATACTTATTTCCTTGACATTTTATTTTTTAAAAAAAAGCTTATTTGTTATAAAATGTAACTCCAACCTCCCTCACTGTCATGCATGCAGTTAAATTGGTAAACCTCCAGTTCAAAAGTAATAAGCAAATGATTCATAATCATCTCTGCTGGCTTAGCACAGGCATGTCGCAAAAAGATTCATGATTTGGCATCACAGCTATCTGCTCTTAAGGAACAGTGCCCAGAATCTATAGATTCTCACCACAAGTTATTGATTACCACTACGAGATTTAGACTAAGCTCCCTGCTGGCGCAAAAAGCAGAGATTGAAACACACTTCATCCCTGCCAAATATTACATTGCAGGTGCTAAGCCAAGTAAGTTACTAGCACTTAAGTTACGTCTATTTTTGCCATTAAAAATAATTCAGGCACCACCACCCATGACTTATTACAAATTAATACATTCTTTTTTGAGTTTTACTCAAATTATTTATTGAAAAGTCCTGCTCAATTCCAGATAAAATATCCTTTTTGCTTAACAATTTACCCCTTTCCAGACAAGCAGCTAAAAGACTTGACTCTCCCATTACTGAGGCAGAGTTTAAATATGCTTTGGACTCAGACAAAACTGGTAGAGCCCCTGGCCCAGATGGTTTGCCACCTGAGGTTCTCTCTGCCTTTTGGCATCACCTTAAAACAGTATATAAGCGGAGGTTAAACACTGCCCTTGCTCAAACCAAGTTGAACCCCTCAGCCTTAATTATTCTTCTTTTAAAACAGAGCAAAGACCCTGGAGAGTGTAAAAGTTACCGGCCAATTTCTTTGATGAACACAGATGCAAAACTGTTGGCTAAACTTTTAGCAAGGTGTCTACATTCTGTGATTCACATACTAATGCATCCAGATCAGACTAGTTATTTTAGAACTCACCAGGCAGCAGACAACGTCTGGTGTCTTCTACGTTTATTAGATATTGCCCCATCTTTATCCTATTTGGCTGCACTTTTGGCTATGGATGAAGAAAAGGCCCTTACCCAGAAGAACTGGGGATTTCTGTGGCAAGTCATGTGCTTGATGGGGTCTTATCAGCATGGATAAGATGTTATATTCATCCAGTTTTTTACGGGGGCTAGGCAGGGATGCTTTTTTCTCCATTGTTCTTCAGTCTCTCCCTCGACCCATTATAAATTGCCCTGAGAACTCATCAGTTAATTACATCTATTTCAATGTTTGGCTCCTACAGTAAAATATAATTTTATGCAGATGTTTTTTACTCTTCTTGGGAAATTATTTGATTCTTATAAATGCCTTTCAGGTTATGAAATAAACTGGTCAAATTGACTCTTTTACCTCTAAATTTGTTTGTAAAACTTGCTCTATCTCCCCTTACATCACTTTAGCTACTTTAATTACATACCTACAGGCATTGACATTTTTCCTTCGCTGCAAGACACCATTACTCTTTATTATCGTCATACTCTCAATAAGGTGAAATTATCTATCGGTCATCTATACCGTTATCTTTAAGATCTATGTATTATTATTAAAATGAATATATTCCCTGGCCTCAATTTTGTTAATGCAATGCTTCCACTCCCTCCACATCTCAAGTACTGGTTTAATCTAAGAAGACTTCTATCTACCTTTCTGTGGACCAAAAAAAGACCTAAAATAAAAAAACCACATTCATCGGAGACAAAGATGAGGGTGGTGTTTCACTGCCGGATCTTTTATACCATTGGGCTTTTGCACTGCATCCAGTATGGCAGTGGATCTCCACCCCTGCTGACCCTTCTTAATAGTTGCTGCTGGAGTCCAATAGGGTATTCCCAGTTTCTATTCTCACCCTCTCCTTCTCTGGTATTAACCTTAGGATTTCCAAGGTCCTCTAATGACTTACGCTTTATAAATATGTTGTAAGTGATTGGCACTATCAATTAAATTAGTGCGGCTCAGAGATTTTTCTCTCACTCCTTCAATTTCATGGAATTTAGTTCTTAAAACATTTTAGTGGTTTCAATGAATCCTAATCATCAACAAACTCAATTTAAAGTTGTCAGTCAATCAGTCTTTTTCCAGCCCACTATATCCTGAAACAGGGTTATGGGGGTCTGCTGGAGCCAATCCCAGCCAGCACAGGGCGCAAGGCAGGAACAAACCCGGGCATGGCACCAGCCCATCACAGAATTTAAAGTTGTCTACTGATTATATGTAAATGATATGCTTGGTAATTGTCATCTAACCCAAACTGTCACTTCTATTCCCTGAACAACCCAGGTATATTTATGTATATGCTTTGGGACTACCCTTCTGTGTTTTGTTTTGGATCTGAGATGTCTGTATTTCCTACTTTTATACTCTCTATTAGCATCCTCTTGCTTCCTGACATTCTCAAACTTCTGTACTTTTCCTTACTTCATTTATCCATTATTCAGCAGTGGCTATATGCGTTAGGAACAATTGCTACTAAAATTGCACTTGCCTCCTGCCAGAAATCTTCTGATTCATTTTTTCTTTTTTATGTCTGGAAGTCTTCCTTTCTTAATCTGATCCTTTTGTAGCTGTCAGCATCACGGATCAATGGGACATCCGACTCTTATATTGATAAATGGACTGATAGAGTACAGCTGGCCCAAGGATGGATGTACCCAGGTCCCGGCTGTAACCCTAATCCTTAGCTCTTCTTCTCCATAATGAGATTGATACTCTGCTGTCCCGTTGCTGGCTGGTCCTCAAGGGTGCCTTTATTCTTTTTTTATCATTATCAATTTTAATGTAGAAGATTTGGTTTGGGTTTTTTTATGGGGTATTTGTCAAGTATGGGGTTTTAACTTATTGTAATTCCTATCAGAATAGATTATGTTACCCTTTAAAATGTTTGCTTTCTGTTTCAATAAAAATCACTAAAAAAATTAATTATTTAAAATCTTGTAGATGTCTGTATAGAAAGTATGTTACAGTAATACTTTAGGTAATATCACTGAATAAACATATAATATTTATATCTTTATTGTTTGTAATTTCTTCAAATTGGCAATTTCCTATTACATTTGTTATACTTTCCAAAAAGTATATAGTTTTTTCACTGTAATAGTAAATTAACAGAAAGTATTTAAAGAAAAGTGTAAACCATTACAAAAAGTAGATAAACTTAATATAGACAGAATGAGCATAGCAAAACTTTTCCAAAATACCCACAGGAAGTGAATGAATAGTAAAATCCCATACTAAATGAATAAATAAGACCAGGACTTAAATTAAACATTCATTATCTTTAACAAATGATATACCACAAGCTCCATTTATTGGTTGTTTTGGCTAGCCTACAATGTAATGTATTAGCTTGTGTGTTAGTAACAACAGTGTAAGATTTTGCTGTGTATGTATATTAGCCAGAATTAATTTAGATTAAAATATATTCCCAAACACTGTAATATATTTTATATAAATTGGACACAACTTCAGTAGCTACAAATGGAATTCTTTTGAGAATTAATATTCCCATTCCTCTTGTTTTCTTATCACAGTAAGAATTAAAAAAAATACCAGTCTCTGTTTTAGAGAAGCTGAGAGAAGTCATGCAATATAATATTTTTTATTATTTACTCAAAGTCTCTAGAAAACAAAATGTTTCCCAAAGATAAACAAATGGCTTAACGTTTAGCTTATTGCATACTGTATGACAACTAGATTGCAGGCCACTAGAGATGTTGTGTATAAAGTAAGATCATGTTTGAACCCAAAGGGAATTCTACAAAGAAGATGCTGGAGACTCAGAGGAAGGAAACCAACTTACATCTGGTATGATAAGCTCACACCCTTTGGCATTGGATTAAATGGATGAATCAATTGCCCGTCATGCCATATCATCTGGATGCAAGAAAACTTCACTAACAGTGAGCTTGACATTGTTGCAACATACTTAATCAGTGGTGTTAGAGATACGTATTGAAAATGTGCCTATGTTAGCCATTGCAGTTTGACACAAAGCAACACAAAGCATACATGCAACCATTCATTCAACATGGTTACATGGCTAGCAGAAACACATGATGCAAAAAGGCTTACATTTGTGTACATATCTGACAAGTTTATGAAAGTTGCTATCATTGTTGTTATCCATTGTTGTCGTGTGTTAGCAAGCTTACCAGTAAAACAGTTTAAGTTTAGTTGTCTTGAGTTCTCAAGAAAATTATTCTATTATCTCAAGAAAACAAAAAAAAATTATATATTGCACATCCTTTTTCAGCCTTTGTACTTTTCAGTGGAAGCTCATCCTTAATCTGCAAAATACTACCTATTTGCCTAAGGAGAGAATATGTGAGAGCACCTTTCATATTACAGCTTACAAAATTAATCGATTGATCTGAAATATACTGTTTCTGCTACCTAGGAAATACTTTTCAAAATGACATGAGAAAAATGTGCTTTGTTTAATAATATCAACCATTTCATATCTAGTATTATTGGGCCTTGCAACCAGTTGAGGAACCAATATAATGCAAAATAACATAATTAGGGTGGGGGATTGCTTGTTGTCTTCCTTTTGTTCCCCACCCAGCAAACCCTCCCCAATTCAGAGGCATGCTCAACCCACACAGAATCCCCCTGAAAGCACTGAACTTAAAGTAAAACTAATATATTAGCAATAACAAATCATCATATTAATACAGTCTTAATTATCCCTAGAATCCCTGAAGCCTAAAAAAAACTTATAATCCCATTCCCACCTTAAATCTCTTGGCACCTCTCCATTAGTGTCTTTTGTTTTGTAACTGTGTCAATCAGCACAAGCAGCAAGCAGCCTGCTGTCCCATCCCCCCTGCCTTGACAGAGCTCAACTCGGGCAAAAAGTTTCTCCCAGCTCAAGCCAAGGCTCTTTATCTGTGTGTGATGTGCCTGGGGTTGTAAAGGGGAACTAATACAGTATATCATTATTTAAAATACATGCGTTTCATATGTGTTCAAAGATCTGGGTAAGTATAGGATGAAAGGAGACGCAAGGCAAGAAATGCTGATCACATACCTAAAGCAGAAACTTTTTCCATGTTATATTAATAATGACATGAAATGTATAATGTGTGAAGACTTTAGTCCAAATATCAAATAAACAAGTGAGTAAAAAAAAAAAAATCATTCAATTTACATGTTGCTGTCACTGAGTTACAAACCCAAGCTCAAATGTCAATCAATAGAAAGGTAATATGTATTCCTAGATGGTGTTGAGTTATGAGTTGCTGCCTTATAACCGACAGGTTGCAGGTTCGAGATCAGGCACTCCACGTTTTGAGTAGTGAGCTGTGTCACAAACTTGATTCCGACTCATAGAAAGGTTTGGGGCAGCCACTCGTATAAATGATTTCCTGGCTGCAAAGTTGCTCAAATGAATACAGCAATGATGTGCACAAAACTGGGTCCAAAACAGAACTGAAGGAGCAGGGAAAAGGTGGAGGCTTTTAAAGGGGAAGATAGGAAGTGAGATCAAGGTCTTCAGCCATAGGTTCGAGCCCGGACGTGACATCACAGGGGCCAGAGTCGGCAAGGTCTCCTTCCATAGGCTTGGTCCCGGAAGTGACGTCAAGAGGGCCAGGTGGGATCGCCCCTGAATGGTCTACAGGAAAGGGAGAAAAAGAGTCAGTGCACTCTGCCACATCCCGGTATGACTCGGAATTGCCCTTACTCAAGCCCTTTAGCTGCCTCCCATGTGCACGTGTGTGACAGCTGCTTTTATTATTACTATAATATAATAAAAACATACATTTGATTTGAGTCTGAAACACCCAGTTTAAATTTTGACTACTTGTAAAAGTTAGCGCTTGTTTTTTTAATATTCAGTTTTATTCTCTCAGTGACATTCACATGGTACAAGGAACCTGCCTTTCTCTGTCAGAGTTGATGGCATTTATCTCCATTCTTCCCACAAGTGCAGCGATGATCATCTGACCACACTAAAAAGGGGAAGTAGAAAAGAACAATTAAAAGTAATGCAGCATTAGCTTCTATACAGTTAAAATACTGAGTAATTAGTAACAGAACTACTACATAACTAACAAAAAAACTTGCTATTAAAAATTTTTTACAAAATGGATACATGTAAATAATTCTGTAATAGAATTTTATGAACAAGGCAAAACATATAGTCCTCTTAACAGACCAGATTTATATTAGTAAAGACAGCCATTGTATTATTAATAATTATTCTCACTGTTTATAGTGATCTAGTGTATATTTAACTGTGCTTAAATGTCAGCAATGAAGCCCACTACAAAGGCAATACAGAAACAGTCCAAATTACATCCATACTATAATTTATATAAGTGCTTATATTTTAGAAGTAATGTTTTAAAGTTTGACATTGTATATACCAACTCACTGCTCAGGGGCCATTTTCTCTTCTTGGGTAGTGGCCGTTCAGGTCTGGTTGACTCCTAACATTGACATTACATATTGGGTTTTCTGTTGGCCCCTCAGAACAGCCTCCTTGATTTTTTTCAGCTCTGTCTCATCATTTTAGGGTGTGGGTGAGGCCTGACAAATGACTTACGTTTAGGAAACTCTCCTCCACCTCATAATTCCAGACCCTCTCCCCCCACCAACCCCATGTCTCTGTTCTGAAGCACACTACACTACATAAAAGGGAATGAAAAAGTGATTGCCATTGTTTTGCAGGGGTAGGTTTAGTTCAGCACATAATCTGATCAATGTTTCAGATACAGAATAGAACCCTGTAAGCTACTCTTTGTTCAGAAACAGGGATTTTATTGTTAGAAAGATGTACTATATACTTCAATGCCTACCTTGAGTCTTTGCTGAATTCTGCCTCTAGACAACCATTGAAATTCTGTGCACAGCATTAGTTGTTGTTTACTCACAACTGATGAAAAGGCCAGGTATTCAAAGGTCTTGACTTTATGAAGATAAGTACATTATCCTTGTCATTCAAAATGAAATATAACGCAGAGCTCATTGGTTTAACTGTAAGTGCTTGTCTGTTGGTAAAGCATTTTGTCTGTAGCACACTGGGATTCTTTCTCTTGCTGCAAGCTATCAGTTTACTTGCTCTTTCTTTCTCAAATAATTCACTTTATCATCACTACAGCAGTATCCATGAGGGCCTGTGCAAATAACCTCCAGTTCAATTTGTTCAGAGAAAAAAGTAATCAACACCATTAAATGCTACTTCCCCAGTTGATTGTTCCGTGAATTTTTGCACAAGAGTGTGTGCTCACGAATGTTGTCCTTGTCCAAGTAACAAAAGAGGCAACCAGTGGTTCTTTTCCATGTGCACTGAAAACAGTAAATGTATCCAAAAGGCGAAAAAGCAGTCTGGCATTTTAATGCCTTTGAACAACTGTCTGGCACTATATCATTAGCCATACTTGTATCCTACCAAGTACATCTACTGAACGTAAAATTTGAAAGGAAAAAAATGGAAAGAATAGATGGATTGATGGATGAAATGTCTTGGCTAGCTTGACGGCAGCAAATACTATGTGATCTTGAGTAATGAAACTTTTTTTCGATTTTGCTCTCTTTATCAAAACTGCATAACATCCTTCAATGGCATTTGTCATCATGGTGAAAATTGAGATTTCTGAAAGCCTTCTCTACAACCTGTGCACAATTTGGAGCACTTTTGAGTAGTTTCCAAACCAAATATTACTAAGAATATCAAATTATAGAAAGGAAAATAAGTTTATAATAATAAAAATGATACAAGGTACAGAGTATTGTAGAGATACATACATACATTCTCAAAGCCACTAAATTCAGGTAAGGTCACAGAGGATTTGGTACCATCCCAGCAATTCCAGGCACAAGGCAAAAAGGCAATCATGTCTATTGCAGGACAAACTTACACTTGCCAGTTACGCCAATTTAGATGTGGGAACTCATGAATGCTCCTGAATCTGTGATAGATGGCTCTGTCATTGATTGATAACAAATAAATTACAAATAGTATTTGTCAGAAATTTTAATTGGCTGCATATCTGCCGTGTTTATGTGGATTATTTTAATTTATATCGGTTCCCATTTAATTAGACTAGCTAATTCATTACACTGTGCTCATCACCATTATGTCCCTGGTGTTACATTTAATGCTGTAATTTTTTAGGCATTTAAATATAAATAAATACTTGTTTTGGTTCATGTTTATATTCTTGGGTGATCTAAGTACACTGTACACTGTACATGTGGGCCAAACTTTGCAGTTGATACCAAGCTAGGTGACTTGGCATATAACCTAGAATACACAGAGAGGCTGGCTAGCATACAGACTTGGGCATGTTTGCAGCAGATTAAATTTAATGTCAGTAAATGTAAGGCATTGATCAAAAGAAGTAAAATTGTTAGATTTGAATGCACAATGGGATGTCTAAAACTTAAAAGTACTGTTTATGAGAAGGACTTAGGAATTGTAGTAGACTTCTCACTATCAACTTCAGGGCAATCCATTAGGAAGGCAAACAGAATGTTAGGTTATACCACACGATTTGTAGAGTGCAAGTCAAAGAAGGTTATGCTCAATCTTTATAAAGCACTGGTTATGCTTTATTTCTTCACACAGAGAACCCTAGACACATGGAATACATTACCATTGTAACAGACGGCCAGCAACTTAACCCAGCCAGGATGCCCTGGAAATGGAAGGATGGGGGAAGGCAGCTTTTTTAGGGCACTGCCTCCCCCAAGATGCTACATGGCAGCTCCCCTGGTTTACAATGGTGGCATGGTGCCCTGTGGGAATCCACCTGGGCACCATGAGACTTGTAGTTCGGTAACTCAGCAATATTGGGTGCCGTGAGTGCCACCAGGGGGTGCTGTGAATGAAATGGTGGACATGAGCTATCCGCCTGACCTGGAAGTGCTGGTAGCCCAAGTGGGCGGAAGAGCAGAAGCACTTCCTGGTTGGACAATATATAAAGGACCCCCTTAAATGCAGTCAAAAACTGCTTTATGAAAAAAGCAGTACGATCATTTTGAACAATCTCATTCACCGTTTTGATGTTTTCATCCGTCTGAGATGAGAGTGGGCGACCTGGGCTTTGAATGTCTTCCACATTTACTTGTCCTTCTTTGAAACGTTTGTGCCACTAAAAAACTTGTGTGCGAGACAAACTGTTATCATCTTACACTGTTTTTATCATTTCATAAGTTTCTGTGGCCGTTTTATTCAGTTTCGCAAGAAATTTGATGTTGATTCGCTGTTCGATTTTTTCACCCAACATTATCGCGGCAACTCGTGTAGAGATTGTTGTGCAAATACTGACTGGGCTATTCACAGGATATACCTAGCAGGTCAGCCGTTTGAGAGGGCATGTAAGATGGGATATAGTCCTATGATTCACGTTTGGCCGACCTCTGGACGATTTTCCAGGAAAGCCCCAAGCCCAGTCAAGTTATTTTTGTTTCTCATCTCGTACATATGCAACAAAAACAACTGCTTGCATTCCAAATAAGAGTACAGTTTGCTCCAGAAACCCAGCATAGACTCACATCCATTTGTCATGATTACGCAGAGATGTACAACTGTAAGTCCAAAGCAAAGAAGTAGAAGTGTTACAAGGGAATAAAGGTAATTAATTCAGGCTGCTATAAAGGCTAACTAATATAAAGGGTTTTTCGCTAGCAGATCCAAGCTTATGTAGATTTTACCATAGAAATAAAGTTTCCTTTTTTCATAATGCTCCCACCTCTAAATGCAAATATTGAATTGACACTGTCTATTAGAAAAAGCAAAACAATGCAAAATGTATTTTGTGTGAACTAAAAACATAAGTAACTGACTAAAAAGTGCAGAATTTTTTTAAGTTGAAAAATAAGTGATGATCTCAGTGTATTTTTAGAACTGAGTGTCAGCTACAGAACAACATTCGGTGTGTGTGCCAAATTAAAATTATTACACCTCAACAGCCTGTGATGATCTGATAAACTTATTTCATTTTCACTCACTTAGATTGTGTAAAAACCCATACTGTATGTACACAGATACTCCCAGAATATTTTAAAAATGAATTTTAAAATAGCTTTATTAAATATAGAAAGATGGTTCTTTTATCAGATAAAAAAGCAATCTTTAAAATGTATTTTTGGAATCCATTTTCCTGCTTCATAATAATTACAGCATCACAAAAAATTAAGAAAGAGGTTAAAATAACAAAGAATACTGTTGTTGAATCTTGGATCTTAAGCTAGAGGAAACTAGTTTGAACTGAAACAAAATAGCAATATGGGCAAGATTTTGAAACAAACACACACTAGTAGGTAACCATTTACTGCTGCTCCATTTACTGGATTGGCCAGTATGGGTGAGTGAAGAATTGCAAGTCCCAGGCAAAGGAATTTTGGAGTGCCAAATCAGTCATCTCTGTTTACTTCTTCAAGATTATAACGAAAATATAGGTACTGTGATGGACAGCTGTGTCCCATGCCCCGCCGGGACGCCCCTGCTGCATACTGTATGTTCTGGGGGAGCCACCATGGACAGCTCAATACCTTCTCTGGGACGCTTGGTGGCAGCCTCCCTGGCCGATGTTCATTTCCCAGTCTCTCGCATGGCTCCATGGGACATGGAGTCCTCCACAGCCTGGTTGGGAGATGAGATGGCCGCTAGAGAGTGCTGCCGAGTCTCAAGAACCCGGTTGGACGAGTCATCAGCCCCACCCAGAGGTGCAATTGGGACCAGGTGGGCAAGCACCTGGAACACTTCCGGGTGGGCTATAAAACGGGCCAGCTTCCACCACTCAAGGGCCAGAATCGGGAGGAAGAGGACAAGGTTGCCTGAAAGGAGTGGTGGTGCAAGGTGGAGAGTTGTTGGTGTTGTTTAAAGTGCTTTTGGGATTGTGTTGGGCTGGAGGAATTACGGGGAAGACGTGCCCTCCAGCTGAAGAAAAATAAAAGCTTGTGTGATTTTTACACGTGCGTTAGTCTGTGCCGGGTTGGGCACTATATAGCGCCGGTAAAAAAATAACAACAGTTAAGTAGCCACAGTCCGGATTAGGTAAAGTTCAAGTTCAAGTCATGTCAGGTTACAGGACTGCAGAGCCATATCTTCTACCAGCTCACAATATATCACGAAAGAACCAGAAGGGGCAGAGTCAGGTGCCCTAATTGGGTGTCTTCTCTGTGTTGCTGAAGGAAAAGTAGAGGACATGGTTAGTTACAGCACCCCTTCTCACCTTGAGGTGGAGTCCTGAGGATGATCTGAAGACACACATGCATGACACCTCCTATTACATTCAATTTTCCTCCTTCTAGACAAAATGACAAAAAACACAAAGTAATTTCAAGGTAGTTCATATTAGGGATTTTTTATTTAAATGTTTTTTTTTTCAGTTATTTTTTAGAATCTAAATTCACAGATTGTATATTCTCTGAAACCAATCAGTTTAATTCAGCATCACAGGGAGCTGGACAGCAATGGATGCAAGGAAGCAATCATTTCAGGATGGTGTCCAGATTGTATAGTCCACAGACACACACCCACAATTATATTTACTTAGCCAGGTCGGAATCATCAATTAAACTAAGATGCTTGTCATGGGATATGAAAGTACCTGGACAGAACCCATGCATATACAGGAAAAACATGCTAGTTCCATACTGAAAATAGACCTAACACAATATTGCTTTAAAAGTTATAAATAGTAATATGAATTACTGTAGAGACTCAACTAAATATGGGTAACAACCAGTAATTAATAAATAGCTTGAGATTCAGTTCAAAACCATTTCTACTTCTTTAATGATAGCAAAAATAGGTTCTCACTTCTGAAATAATTAGTTCTTAAACAAGCTCTATTCAGTAACACCTACGGTAAATAACAAGGTTGTCAAGCATGCTGTAATGCTGTTTTGTCTTCATCATCTCAGAACAATGGAAAAGAATGAGACATAAATTTATTAAGATGTGAGTGTAAGGTTTATTATCACCAAGGATGCTGACTGATGCTTCTCATAAGAGGCTCTGCCTGTTGCATTCTGCTACAAGAGATACCAAACCTGCATTTCTTCTGATTTTATTTAATTAGACTTAATTAAATTACTATTTAATTATTAGACAGGGGAGCAGGCACTTGCTGCTTCGGTTCTGCCTTCCTTATGCTAAAGCCTAAGTCTTATTCAGTAGTGTTAATCCATTCATTATAGTTTCACTTAATCCTTTTCAACCAGTAAAAACCTAATGCACACTCTTAAACTAGTAGCATGTATATTGACTCTGTAAAAGCCAAACTTGTCCTGATATCACTGATAAATATACTCTCAGGCCGTGCTGTTTCTAAAATGTTTTTCAGGTGGTAATGAAATGTTTATGTTCAAAATCCTGATTAGGACTGTACCCGTTTGTGGACTTCACTACCTGTGACTCAACCCATGTTTGAGTTTTGTTCAAAGTAGGAGTATTGGCCAGTTTCAGTTAATGAAAGTGAGCTGGCATCAAGTATCTCTGTAGTATTGTACCACTGTCACATAATGTATGTTATGGTTCGTCTTTTGTCTCTTTTTGTTGTCCTCAATGTAAACCCTGTCTCCACCCAAGCACCTATATGAAAGTGGATAGAAACAAATAGGGCATGTTGGGCAGATGGCACAAAGTAGGACCTTTGTGAAGAACGTTCAGTTACAATGATAATGGATGCTATTTTATAGTTAAAAAGGAGCACAAAAAGGCAGGAAATAGAACAATACTGAAAGCCTTGTGGTGAAGAATACAAGCATGGACTATTCAAGACCAGAGAGGAGTTTGCCTCACTGAAGCTCTTTCCATTTTGGAGGTGGCCACCTCAAAGAATACATCAGCCAATGTGATACAAAAAAGAAACCAACGGGACAGTCAAGAAGGTCAAGATTAGATGAGCTTAAAACAATCTTTATTGCTCTGGGATAGCGCATTCTGAAGACTCTACAAAAAAAATAATAGATAAAGACTACCACTTCATTTAAAAAGTGATAGAACTATGTGGTATTTATGATTGATTTATTACATTTGTTCTCTGCTTTGTCTGTTGATGTGGGTCATTTTCTTTATATTAAGTTAATTATATTTATTTGATCCATCAATATCACAGGAAGGGGTCAGTGGGATCGAACTTCCATCTGGATCAAATACATCACCAAAAGCGTGGTGACTTACAGCGGTATCGTCCTTGATAGGGTGAAGTATTACAGTACAAATTGACAATTTATCACAAAGTACTGAAGATCTGAATTTTTTACATGAATGGACAAATAATAGGACCATTTCTGCAACTGGGTGGCAGTAGGTCACCAAACTGACCACTGTATTTACTGCATTTGGCAAGCAAATACCATATTTAAATTCAGGGTGCAGTGTCAGATATCTCAGCCAACAGAGCAAATTTTATTCTCTTCTGTGCTTTTTATTTTTCACTACATGGATGGTACTCTTTCATTGTTTCAATGATCCAGGAGGACAAGTGTGTCATGATGTTATCGTGGCATGGCTATGTGATGATTTGATTTTCCTTATGCACTAATTATTAACATTATTTCTTAATGTTTTTGCAATGCTGTTTTATCTAACATTTTGTTTTTGCAATGCTACTTTGATTAACAGTATTTTTATGGGTGCCACTGTGTGGTACTTTTTTTTTTGGTGGACATGGCCATTTTAATTTGTGTTTACTATGCTGGCTGCTAACACATAAAAGGATCTTGTGTAGCACATGATGTCTTGAGATCTAAGTTTTGGGATCCAAAAGCAAATATCTATGATGAAGTCTCATGTGATTCTAGTGTACTGTAATTATGAAAAGGACTTTTAGTTATATCATTACCACTGACTTTGCTTTTTTGACTTATTTGACTTCATGGTACCAACCTGTTGGCTCTGTTCTGTGACTCTTGTTGGTTCTCCCCTAAACTCTTGTCATCTCTCCATTTATTCTATTGTCTTCAGGCATGCCAGTTTACTGCATTAGACATGACAATATTAGATACCAGAATAAATGAATGAAAATGGCAAGAGCACATTGAGGACCCACCACTTAAATATTTGTACCATAGCAAATATTTAATAAAGGGAAAAATGGGATAGTGGCACAATCATCACCACATTTTCATATGGTTGTAAGTACTCTCAATTTGCAATATTTATTGACAACATTACAGTGACCTGTAATAATCATACTCATTATGTATTGTGACTTTTAATGTTGGTCTATTTGACAAGTAGAGTGAAATACAACTACTTCTTGATACAATTCCTATGAAATAATTTTATTAATGGATCAGTTAAAAAAGGATATAAAATATATAATTTGCAAGCACATTTTGTCTTACCCTTCATGGTGAGTACTATCAGTAAGACTAGGTATAATTTAGATTGAAATAAGACTGTTACTTGCTTTATGGAGATGATAATTGTTCCAGTGGGTCAGATTTCTCCTACTCTAGCAGAAACTCTATTATGCTAAAACGTCTTCAGCAGGGAAGACTAAGAACATTTTACAACTTCTGAAATCTCTAAATTTAAAAACTGAATGTAATAACTTAAGTTGTTTTGGACTATTAAAAGACAGTTGGTGTTAACTGTGAAAATATAACAAAAATCTTAATTAACTAATATTATGGTATGGACTTATGAGTTTGTTTCCATAAACATATGTATGGCATTTAAAAAGTACATTTTATTTGTAAAGGATAATTATATTCATTTTTCCAGACCTGAAGTAATTGTTTTGCTTCAATTTATGAAATTTTATGTGAATATGGAATAAAAGTATCACCTATGAATAATCACATTTGCTTTTAAAATTAAAACAATAAAGGTGCATTATGATTAAACATGTTTAATGGGTAAAAAGCCTTATATAATTCATTACTTCATTATTTTAATGATCAGGAGCTTGTTTTATCCAATTATGATGAGATATTCCAATGATTATTTCCTTTTCTATTAATGCTGCATTACTGAAATGTCATATTTTATTACCTAACATTGTAAATGGAGAAAGACATGAAAAATATATTTGAATGTCAAGGCTACTGCAGTGAGCCACATTTAGTGTTTATTGAGGAATCTATTTAGCACTTTAAGTATTTGCTGTGAGAACAGATTATTATAGTTGCAGGTGTTATTTTTAGTGTAATTGTATAGTAGCCTGGGTAAGAAAGTGTTTCCAAATGCTAAATCTCTGATGGAAATTATCAGAAGTAAAAAAAATACATTATTCAGATGTAAGCATTTCAAAACTACATAGTGCATACTGAGGTTTATTGCCTTATTCAGTACTCAGTGAAGTGTCTAGATGCCAACAATTTTATTTTAATAACCAAAAACATTTGTTTTCTTTGAGACCAAATTACTAAATTTAAGTGATAGCCTTAGCAAACATTTTTACCTGATCTAGATCGGGTATCCTATGCAGTACCTAGCATCCTCAAGTACATTTAGTTAGATTAGGCAGTTATTTACAAGCTGACTTAACAGCAGTTCTGTGGTGTGATAATGGAGACCCAAATAAACATGAGAAGAAAATGCAAATTTAAAGGATAGGATTGGTATATTTATATTTAAAGTTATTTATTCACAATTATGGTAAACATTAATTTGCCATTATAAAATGAATAAAAGTGAAGCACTTTTTATAAATTATAAAAATACCTTGCCTGTTCTTACAGGTTACAATTGGGCAAATGGGGACACAGGTTCATTGCTGAATGAAAAAGCCTTAAAACGTACAAAATACATCCACTTTAAAGCAGCAAATGTTTTGATTTAAGAAAACATACCTTCTGCATCCAAGTGAAAGAAAAATAGAAATAATTATTTATCACAGATTCTTGGTCCTATTTTTCCTGAGGTAAGAATACATTTCCTGTTCACTTTCTGCTCATAGCCACCTTTGTCAGTGGACTTATAACAGGACCCCACTGAGGCTTCGTCCATAAGTATTTGGACAGTGACACAATTTTCATAATTTTGGCTCTGTATACCACCACAGTCGATCTTAAACAAAGTAATCAAAATGTGATTGAAGTATAGACTTTCAGCTTTTATTCAAGGGGTTTAACAAAAATATTGTATGAGCTGTTTAGAAAGGACAGACATTTTTATACATGGTCTCAAAAGTATTTGGACATACAGTGATCGCCCGCTCTATCACGGTTCACCTATCCCAACCCCGCTACATTGCGGATTTATTAATACTATTATTATTACTAGGGGGCTCCGCCTCCTGTACGCTTGGCTCCCCCTCCCCCTCGTTTGGTTTACCGGATTAACAATTTAAAGAGATTGTTATTTTCATTGGAATTGTTACATATGCATTATTTTCATTCTTACTTTAAAACTTTTGTAAAAACAATATTTGTCTTTTATTTCCTGCCCCGGGCGTGGTTAAATATCTTTCTCGCGGCACTTATAACGCTGCTCGCGTTGTGAAGGGGGGGCCTTAATGCACGCTAAAGAGATGTGATCGCTTCAGCTGGTGTCTTGCTGCTGCTGCTGCTGGTCAGCTGTGTGTTGTGCTTGTCGCGCTTTGCGTCAATTACTTAAAAGCCTGTACAGCAGCTGTCCTTTTTCCACTTCGCATCTCTGCCGCTCTCTTTGTGAAGGGGGGCAGCTGAACACAGGCTAAGTGGACAGATCAGCTACTGGCTTTGTGCTGCTTCTGCCAAGATGCATGCCTGTTCTGTTTGCTCTGCGCGTTCTGAAGGAGGAGGATCTTGGGGGGGGTGGGGCGGAGTATGCGGGTGATAGCTGAACGCACCTAAGGAGAAGTGCTGGGATCTGGTCATGATCTCTTCGCTCAAACCCCCCTCGTTCCCCGAGGCGCGCTACGCTCCTGCCACTTCGTGTTGGGAAGGGGAAGAGCTTAATGCACGCTAAGCTCTGTGCTGCTTGTTTTTCAGCTTGTTGCTCTGCATGTCAATCATTTATAAACCTGTACAGCAGCTCTTATCCTGTCTCACTGCCTCGTCTTGCATGAAGTTAAAATGTTTTATAATAGAGAGATGTTACTCATATCCTTAGCCCGACATCCACATATCATATGTGTTTACAAAGTGTGTTTTAATAAGTTTACATGTGCTTAAAGCTTGTGGGATGGGTATTTTAAGGCTTAAACTATAAAAAAAATGTGGTCTTTCTATATTGCCGATTTTCACTTATCGCGGGTGGGTCTGGAACGTAACTTCCGCGATAGGCAGGGGATTACTATACTAACATAATCATAAATACAATGACCATTTTCAATATTTGGTTGAAAATCCTTTACAGTCAATGAGTGCTGGAAGTCTGGAACCCATGGCCATCGTCAAGTGCTGGGTTACCACTCTAGTGACACTTTGCCAGTCCTTTACTGCAGCTGTCTTCAGTTGCTGCTTGTTCATTGGACTTTCTGCCATCAGTTTTGTCTTCAGGAAGTGAACTGCATGTCCATTTTGGCTGAGGTCAGTTGATTGACTTTGTAATTGAAGAATATCCCACTTATTTCCACTTAGTTTTTTCTTCACCAAGGACAGAATTATGCAATCATCCAGCAGTGTTGTCTTCCACGATTCTCTAGGCCTTCTGGAGTTGGTGAGCCCACCAGTGTGTACCAAGAATGCACCAAATTGTCGATTTGACTACTCCTGGTGTTTCTGCTATCTCTCAAAAAAGGTTTGTTTTGTTTTCTCTTCCTAGTGATGGCCTATTTTTACTTGTACGGACAACTCTTTGGACCTCATATGCAGAGCTGCAGTGACAGTTTCCAAATGCAAATTCAACACTTGGAATAAATTCCAGAAATTTTACATACTTAATAGTTAAAGAAATAATGAGGTAACTGCTCCCACCTGGCTACAGAACAGCTTGTCAGTCAAATGTCCAAATACTTTTGAGCCCCTGGAAATGGGGGAGCTATGCAGAAAAAAATAATAAATGGCTCATATGATATTTTTGGTGAACCCATTAAATTAAAGTTGAAAGTCTACACTTCAATCACATAATGATTGCTTTATTTCAAATCAAATGTGTTGGTGTACAGAGCCAAAATTATGAAAATTGTCCAAATACTCATGGATCTGACTGTGTATTACATTTAAGATCCTACTAATGCTTCCAAAATTCTGTTTCTTCAGTGGTTATGTTCTGCAATGGCTTGCAACAACAGACAGATGTGTGCTTAAATCATATAATTATTTTTTCCTAACTGACTGTCCATTACATTCCATGTGGTTGTTTTACATTGCTTACAGAGCAAGAATCACAGCAAGGGACAGCATAGTGAAAAGAGCTATGTACACTATGTACACATAACAATAAATCTGAACTGAATTGAACTGATTACACAGTATTTTATTTTTAATAAAAGCCTTAGATTTTTGATAAAGATGAGGCACTCTTTCAAAGGAGCTGCAAATAAGTACTCAGCCAAATAAATAGCTAACATCGGCATTGTAGATTAATCAGTCTTGCTGAGGATTTGATAATAAAAGGAATTAGGACAATGTGTTTAAATGAGTAAAGTCACTGACACTCACGGGGAGTGCAAAACTCATGCAAACTACAGTGATGTGAAGCAGGAATAATCGTTTTGCGATATCACTGTGCCTATGTTAAATACTGAACTTACTCAATTTAACCAGATTAAACTTAGATGAATTGGAGTTGATAAATTGACCTTAGCATGTTGTGTTTGTGCTCACCCTCCAATGGACTGATGCTCTGTTTAGGGATCGCTCCTTTCTTGCTCCTTCCCTAAGATCTTGCCCTCATAGATTGATGTACAGTATAACCAGGACTTGAAGTTGGATTATCGGTGTGTACAGGCATCTCACGCTCTGAAATGTTCCGATCTCCAAGGGAAACCAGAACAATTTTCAATATCATATATTTAAATCAATGGGGGTGGGGGTTAAATATTTTGTAAAATTAATATCGCATCAGAAAGATAAATGAGTTGTCTACAACACAGAGTACTACCAATAATTTGGTTCTAGTTCAAGCACTGCCTATAATGTCTGTTCAGTTCTTATGGCATGCTACGAGCCTGCTTAATATTCTCTGTTACTGTAGCACACAAGTCCATTATCAGTGCGTCCATTCACTTTCGCACTTCAGTGTTGCTTGTTCATCGTTTGGTAGTCTATGAACTAAAACTTGTAGCGTCTAATGACTGCCTCAATGTTATTCCGGTTCAAAACCCATGGGGGGTGGGCATCTGACCCATAGGCCTCCAGTCCAGTGTGCAACTCATGTGAAGAAAAGTTGGCATGCACCTTCACACTGCCACTGTGTTGTCCATCGTTGGAGTTCTACTTGTCAGAACTCTAAGTATATTTACCTCTCCTAACTATTTCTACTTTTATTAAGTCAATATAATATGTTGTTAAGTCCTGTACTTGAAATTATTTAATGACATGACTTGTCACACATGCATTATTGTGGATATATTTGGGCAAAGATAACGTTGCCACAATTGCCCAGCCATAGAATAAATAGACATAACTGGCTGTATTGCCATTTGTAACAAATCATAGAAAGTGCAACCTATTCTTCAAACTGAAAACTGTCTAGGGGAAGTTGTGATTACCAGACAGTGAAGAACTCCTGTTGCACCTCTACATGACAACCACATTTTTCCACCCTTTCAAACATATTCAGTATTACATCCTACGAGAAATTAAGCTTCAAATTGAACTTCTCATCAACACAGTTTTTCCACTATTTTCAAGCTAGAAACTTTGCTAAACGGAACATGCACAATTTTCCTCACCTTCCACCCATTTCTTTTCCAGGAGAAATATTGATCAGTATTGAAGACTCAGATCACTACAATTTATAAAAACAAGTTCATTCCTTTCAAACATCCCAGGGTACATTGGGGAAAGGATCTATCACTTAATATTTCAGAAAAGGAATGTAAGGCAGCCGCGTAGAGAATACTCTCTAGCTCCATATGCACAAAGCATTCAATTATTCAACTTAAAATCTTCGATTGAACGCATTTATCTTGATTAAAACTGTCCAAAATTTTTCCAGGACAAGATTCAACCTGTGAACATTGCAGTCGAGCTCCAGCCTCAATGGGCCACATGTTCCAGGCATGCACCAAATTAACAACATTTTGGACAAAAATCTTTGAATCCCTTACAGAATGCCTTGGCATCACAATCAATCCTAATCCATTAATAGTTGTGTTTGGTGTACTCCCAAATGGGCTTAAAGTGAAGAAGGACAAACAAATTCTAACTGCCTTTACCTCCATACAAGCATGTAAATTTATCTTGCTCAACTGGATGTGCTATACTTTTTGAAATTTGAAAAAAAAAATCAAATTCTCACTCAGAGGATCTCTTCAAAAATTTTAAAAATATGGCAGGATTTACTCAATAACATTTTAGAATAAACTTCTATATCAGGGAAAAGAATACTCTTCCTTCCTTGATGTTTTCAAATATTTGCTTTGTTGTCTAGCACTTCTCTGTTTCTTTGGGGTGGGGTTGACTTTTGGTTTTGCTAAGTTTGATTTGATTGCATGGATTGTTACTTGCTTTTAATTAGTATCAATAAAATAAAAATAAAAAAGTGTCTACCAGAACTTCTGATAGATCAAGGGCTTCTGGAGTATAACTGGAGAGCTGTAAATTAATTTGATTACGGTAAGGAAAGATGGAGTGAGTACTGCTATAAAGATAAGGAAGATATTAAGCATATACATATGAAACATTCATAGTCTAAAAAGACATGGGCAAGAAAAGTTATCGATAAAGGCTAAAAAACCATCAAAGTCACTTCATGATCTGGTGGGCCTGTATGAGATGTGGTGAAAAGACTAATGCTAAGTGGATACCATATTTTTTTCTGAAAATATACAGCATAGAAATAT
Organism: Polypterus bichir lapradei; assembly: GCA_026402145.1. Taxonomy (NCBI): domain Eukaryota; kingdom Metazoa; phylum Chordata; class Cladistia; order Polypteriformes; family Polypteridae; genus Polypterus; species Polypterus bichir. The sequence goes on from JANRMT010062836.1 coordinate 2,325,550, forward strand.
ATATGTATTTATATGTATATATAGAAATGGTTTCAGAATCATCATTAGTAGTGCAGCTAAAATGGAACTGATAAGTTGTTGTACAACTCTGTGAGTAATCAGATAATAATAGCAAGGTTTCAAGTATTATAATTTAAAACAACTCTCATTATATTTGATCTGTCAGGAATGATGAAGACAGGGATATAATGTTCCTCAAGAAACTACAAAAGGTTATTGATGAAAAAAGAAAAAGATATTGTTGTGATGGCTGATTTTAAATTAAGTTGGAAAAGACCATTAAACTGGCCTCAAGTAATTGACAAGTTTGGCAGTGTTCAGGTGAATGAAAATGAAGAGGAGTTACTCAGCTTCTACAAAAAAAAAGATCTGTTTATACTAAATACATAATTCAGGCATAAATAGACATCACTTGAAATTAAAAGAAAATACATAATTAGCTGCATTTTGATAAGAAGAAGCAAAACTAGTCACAAACTGCAGAAGTTTACCAGGAGTTGACTTCAGAAATACAAGTTAAGAGGTCATATAAGGAATAAAGTAACCAGATCAAGAGTAAACATTTCCACACTTTAATGTGAATAAGGAAAAATACACTTATCAAATAAATATCAGTGATAGATTTAGTTTTTTTTTAATCTTTTATTGAATGTATTAAAAAGCATGCAACATTCCATACAGTCAAGTCAAATTTAACAAAACTAAATTCAATTCAACCCTCACCAATGCATCAGTTAACCCAGTTTTAGATATGGTCAAGCCAGATACTAATGAATTTTTCAGAAGAATCAACAATAAGATCCTCAAAGCTACAACAGAGTTAATTGGACACAAATAATTAAATAATAATCTAATAATCAGAGAAACAAATACAATAATCCTGCTAATGCTGTAAAAAGGCAGCTTCAGCAAATTATAAGAATTAGTTGAATAAGTTTAGAGATCGAGAACAACATTAAGAAGAAAACAAAAAATGTGTTTAGCTCAATTCACATAGTTAAACAAATGAAAAATTATCTAAGGTGAACATAATAAAAAATAAACAATGAAAGCTGATTAAACAGAAAGATGTGGTCATAAAGAAATAAATAGAATACTACACAATATGGCCAAAAGTTTTAGACGCCCAATCATTACACCTATATGAGCTTGTCTGACATTCCATTCCAAAACCATGGACATTAATATGAAGTTGGCCCTATTTGGCAATAACAACATCCACTCTTCTATGAATGCTTTCTGCAAGATTTTGGAGTCTGTTTGTAGGAATTGTTGCCATTCAGCCAAAGATAATTTGTGAGGTCAGGTACTGATGTTGGATGATAAGACCAGGCTCAAAATTTATGTTCCAGTTCATCCTAAAGTTGTTCAGTAGGGTTGAAATCAGAGATCTGTGTAGATCCATCAAGTTCCTCCTCACCAAATTTGTCAAACATTGTCTTAATGGACTTGGCTTTGTTCACAGGGGCACAGTCATACTGGAACTGCTGCCACATAAGTTGTCAGTGCACAGTTGTCTAAAATGTTTGCTGTGGCAAAAACAGCACCCTTCACTAGAACCAAGGGGCCTAGACCAAACTGAAAAAACAGGCCATTATCCCTCTGTCACCAAATTTCACAGTAGGCACTACTCATTCCAGAAGGCAGTGTTCTCCTGGTATCCACCAAACCAGATTCATTTATCACGCCGTCAGATAAAGAAGAATGATTCATCATTTTAAAAAAAAACATTTCCACTGCTCTGGAGTCAAATGGCACAATGCTTTACACCACTCCAACTGACGTTTGCCATTTGGCATAGTGATCTTAGGCATGTGTGTAGCTGATCAGCTATTGAATCTCATTTCATGAACCTCCTGATAGACATTTCTTTTGCTGATGTTGCTTCTACAGGAAGTCTGAAATTCTGTTGTGAGTGATATAACAGAGGATATATGGGTTTTATGTGCTATGTGCTTCAGGACTCAGTGCTCCCATTCTGTGAGTTTACATGGTCTACTGCTATTGCTCTGAGATGCTACCATTTCACAGTAACAGCAGTTGCAGCTATCCATGGCAGATCTAGCAGAGCAGAATGTTCACCTACTAATTTGTGGCAAAGGTGTCATTCTATGACGGTGTCATGTTTATATTCACTGAGCTTTTCAGTATGACCCAATCTACTTCTGTGTTTGTCAGTGGAGATTGCATGGCTATGTGATTGATTTTATGCACTTGTTAGCAATGGGTGCAACTGAAACACCCGAACTTAACAATTTGGAGGGGAATCCACATACTTTTGGGCACATGGTGTGTTTGCAAAGAAACCAGTGGTTTTTGAATTTCAAGAGCTCATTCCTGAACAGATGACATTAGCTTATATATGAGATTAAGCTGAAATGGCCATCAAATAATGAATGAACAACAAATTTCCAGGAATTGTGATGGTGTGGGTCGGACCCATGCTAATGGGTCATTCTGAGGAGGCTCTTGAACCTGCTACCTCCAATAATATATCCTCATCTGCTAGGCTCAGCTCTCAAGTACAACACACAAACATAGCAAGGGTTAGTTGAAGCCGTGCCAGTGCTTTTATTTAAGCAATGAAAAATACTGTAGTGTCCACATAAATAGTGCAGTGCAAAAATTGTTCAATAAATATTCCTTTAAAATGACGGTGTACATGTGGAGGTTAAAAACAAGTCCATGAATACCGTATTTCCCCAATGATAGGCCGCGGCTTATACATTAATTTTACAAACCTGCGCATTGGGTGTGGCTTCCTTAAATGGGGCAGCCTATCTAAAAACATTTCAGTCACCATTCCTCATGTCTTCATTTTGATGGCTATTGTTGAAACTATCCGATTGTCCTCACGCTGCACGAGAATCCATTCTTTAAGTCGCTTCTCCAAGTTTGGCCATTTTGCTTCCCTTGTACACCTTACACACCTACGTGGAGGAAGCACGTGCAAAGCTTCCTCATGTTTCCGCCAGTTTCTCACTTGTTTTTCATCTACTTCAAAGTGGCATCCAGCTACACGATTGCCATTTTCTTTTTTGCGAAAGCAACAACCTGGAGCTTAAATTCTGTAGTGTAGGACTTGCATTGCGGCATATCGGTAAGTGCAAAATTTTAACAATTTAATTGTTCACGCTCAACTATAATGTCACTATAGAGCTGCAAAGGCCTACAGGGGCATGCCAAATTAGATGCTTTTACTTCAGATTGACTTATTCAGTAATGCTGCAGCTAATAACATGGGGCGGCTTATCTTAGAGTTTTAAAACATAAATGAGCATTATCTGTGGCTTATAGAATGGGGCGGCCTATAATGTGGGGAGGCTTATCGTTGGGGAAGTACGGTAATCAGAATAAAATGAGGTTAAAAACACAGGCAGGAAACTGTCCTTTATGATTCTGAGCCCTGGTGCCTTCCTTTAAAACTGACGTCTCTCCATCTTACCCTGATCGGGCCTTGCAGGATGGACAGATGTCAACCACCAGGCCCAATCTTATATTCCAGCCTGTGTCCCTGTAGCCAATCCCAAGCTGTTCTACAGGGAGCCTCCCAGCCCTGCTCCACTCATACCACTGTTGATACCTGGCTCCTTCCAGTGATAGCACACCTTGAGCAAAATGGCTGCTCCTACTACATGGTCGCTCAACAGGAGCAACCCTTCAGCCCCCTCGTATGTGCCAGCTACATGCTCCTTCCTGGGGCTCACCTGCCCATCTACCTGCTTCCTTCTGTCTTGCACCAGCTTTTGCTCACTCCTGCCTGTTTTTCTCCGTTTCTCTCTTTAACCCCCATTTCTTTCGCCGGCTCCCCCTTATACGCCTCCATGGGTGGAGTGCCTCATTCGTGCACTGCAGAAAGCCGATGAAGCAGTTGAGACAGACCCACTCTCACATGCAGGGGTGTCTTGCCTCGACTACCTCTCCAACCGCCCGCTGCGTGAGCACGAACACCCACAGAGGTCGAGCCGGCCAGTTAATTACTCATTTATTTAAAAATGGGCTACTAAAATGTTAAGCTGCTATACCACAGGAATTCATAGCATCCCATTAGTATTTATCAAGTATGGAGGCAAAAAACAGTCAACCTGGTACTTTAACTCTGTTGTCAGGTGTGGAACTTGGCAAAATATTCAAGGGATCTACTTATACTTCTGCCAAAAAAACACATTTTAAGGATGTTTAAATTGTTTTTATTTTGGATACTTAACAAATTTATTTCTCCTTAAGAAAATTTTCTTGTTAACATCTGGGTTTTGGGGGGTTTTAAGTGTAGAAAGTTCAGTTTCATTATTTTTTCCGTCTTTAAATTGTGCATAACAAAGTCAAAATGTATTTTTGCACTACTGCCATCGTGATGTAATTGTCCGTTGCTTGGTATGTGGCACAATGTTGCCATCCAGATTGTAGATAAACCCTAAAACCTCCATTCCTTCAAAGCTCCAATATAATTCTTGTCTACTTATCTTCAGCTACAATTTTTGGACTATGAGTTTTGCTGCTTAATGATTTCCTTTGGCTTACAGTCCTAAAATCCTTCCAGTTTTCACCCTCACACACCATTGGGTTATATTTTCCTTCTGGTCTCTTCATCCAGGAGGCCTGCCATTTATCAGCCATCATGAAAACACAAACATTGTCAAAGTATATCATTATTTTTACACGCAGGCGAGATCCTACTTAAGATTATTCAAAGAAGAATAAAAACTGAAAATATAATCTGTGAGGAACAAGGAGGTTACAGAGAAAGGCATTCTACTACTGAATAAATATTTTAAATGAAGATACTGCTAAGAAGTATACTTGAGCACAATCAAGAATTGCATAATTGCTTTATTGATTTCTAAGATGCATTTGATGGTGTCTCACATGAATGTCTTTGAGAAGTTTTTAAATCATATTAGATAGCAAACAACATTAAAGACCAGATTGCTACCTTTTATAAGCAAGCAGATCAGCTGTCTTGTTAAATGGTGAAATATGTAGATAACTTTTTTAGTATAACAGGTAGATGTACTGTCTATCAATATACATTCTTTCCCAAAGTTTGTTCTTTTTCTCACTAGAAAGAAGGTAGAGCTCCTTGGCCATGTGATATCTATAAATGTCTTCATCCATCAAAGCAATCATGGACTTAAAACAAATGCAGATTTACAAAAATATCATTTGTGTAAAAAGGGGGTTCTGTTGTGTTGCGCCAGTGGAGGATTGCATGTCAGGTTGCTGTGCTTGGAAGTGTGGTAGAGAAAAGAGGAGTGAAGAAGAACAGCATGTGAGACTGGATAAAAGTACCATTTACTAGTCTGCTTTCTTAATGAAAAGAATCAATGCCATACATACAACTGTCATTTTTGTAAGACCCACTCCATTGAAAGCTGTATATTTCCTTTAGATTTATATATTTGTTAAACTTGTTTCTTTCTACTTGCAAACATGTTCTGATTTTTTTTTTTTTTGCTATATTTAAAATGCAATGAAATAAATCCTGCAAAACAATTCACTGTTTATTATTTTTTTGACAACTGTGCATTGCTTTTTGTAGATTGCAAGTAAATCTTTGCGAAATTAACTGTCACGGGTGTGTTAACAAAAGCTTTGGGAATTTATAAATGCCTTGTCTTAATTTAACAAGTTAATTCCCTCTTTTTATTGTCTTGTTGAGAACTTTACATCTAATTTTATAGAAGACGTTATTGCTGTTTAATGGCTCTAATAACCACAGTAACCCGAGAGTCTGAAGAAGATTAATGCATCTAGAGTTTTTATGTCAGATTAATTACAGTGGTCTCCATTATGCGAGTAATAATTCTCCACCACATGCTCGTTGTTGTTACAAGTTCCCTCTCAACTTGTAAAGGAATACAACTATTTTGATATTCTCTTGTTGGCTTAAATTTTATTAAACACACCTGGCTGTATTTGCATATCTTTGATTTCACTCGAAAAGATTAAAGCCTAATGATAACATTTTTCAAGCTGCCTTATTTTGTATCCATTACTTTAAAGTAGTTGCTTTTAATTTTCACAAGGCAGATAGAAATCAGTGTCTATGAAAGTGTAAAGCAACTTTTTTCAATTTTTGTTTCTACTCAAATGACTCAATGATGCAAATACTGAAGTAATGAAGCATGTACATTGTCTGGCTTTTGAGTTGCTTGGACTGAAGGAAGGAAGTTTCATTTGCTTTGTGATAACTATCATTTTCTTGAAGATGTAAGCTCTCTAAATCCCAAGATCATTTTCTGCATAATTTTTCATAATGCAATCATGCATGTGTGCTCATACACAAAATTTTTTTTTAAATGCTAAATGTGGTTTTTATTGTACACTGTATTTACTATGTACTCTGGAATGTCACTCACTTACTGTTGGGTTCTGTATAGTTTTGCATTTTTTAATTATTCATTTTTATTACTATTTTTATTTCTGCACTATTATCACCACTTCCATCATCTTGTCTGTTATTCACAGCTAGGGTTTTTGGTAAGCCATTATATAAGATGGGAACCATTACATTTCTGACATTCTGGAGTCAAGCACTTAGTAAAGGTTCTGTTGGAGGCAAGCTGAAAGAAGAAAATAAACAGCTGTTTCAGTCACATTGCCCATCCCCACCTGTGATACCCATGTTACCCTCAGTTAGCATACTTCTCCTTGAACCCAGGACATCAACTGCCATGAAACCAAGACGGAATAGGCAATAAGGACACATATCACAGCATGGCAGGTGCAAATATATAAGTATTGTTTTTTTAATTTTACAACCAAAAACAATGCAATGTGCAAAAGTGCAATGCAAAAACCTCAATAAATAAATAATCCAATATAAAAGAAGAAAGTTAAAATCCAATAAATACTAACTATCCATCCATCCATTATCCAACCCGCTATATCCTAACTACAGTGTCACAGGGGTCTGCTGGAGCCGATCCCAGCCAACACAGGGCACAAGGCAGGAAACAAACCCCGGGCGGGGCGCCAGCCCACCGCAGGGCATACTGATTATAAATAGTCAATTAAAACCAAGGATAAAATTGAGGAGGATTACCCTTTGTGTCCACAGAAGTGCATCTCAATCTCCCTCTCTCTCATCTTGTCTCACTCATCCATCTCTCGGATATAATCAACAGGACCAAGACTCTGGTAAATGTGGCCTCTCACTGATTCTTTGTCTTGACCACTTCAGTGTCCTCCAAGACACACCAATCCTGACTCCATCATCCTGTAGCCTCCGCTGGTTTCTATAGCATCCCTAGGAGCATCTGATTACTCCTGCTCCCATCTACTCAACAAAAGTGTTCTCGTCTGCCCCTGGAGCGCTAATCACACCACTCTGTTGACCGCTATGATGCCTTCCTTCTGCAATGCCTCCCATTCAATCTTTTCATCTCCTTTACTTTCCTTTCCTCTCCTCATAATTCAAACTTCCTCTACATTTTTCTCTCCACGCTCTCACTCTTTCGCCTCCAGTGAGTGCAAGTTTGGCCTGACAAAGTGCAGCTTCATAAACAGCTTACAAACATGTTAAACGTGATTAGCCAATTCCTTAATTACATTTTCCCTAACACGTACATACACTCACGGGGTCTGCACTGCCTCACTATTTTATTTTAAAAATGAACACTACCACTAACCCTTTACTCACTTCACCACACCACCAAAATCAATATAAATTTGGGCACCCAGATGCATCACATTTATCAGACAATGTTCCATCTTGTCATACAACTCATAGATCGCCATACATTCTGTTATGGCCCGGTCAGCAGAGGCCCAAACAATATACCAAGCTTGAAACTCCTATAGTAGCCCATTGCATGAACGCTTTGCCAAGGATAGACGGGCACTATCAACAATCATGTTCTTTCAGGACTAGTTATATGTATTTGGCAGTAGATTCAGGTGTTGGGGGTGGCCAGATTTATATCCTGCAATGTCATAATTCTTTCCATCAACATGACTAATACCGTTATTTTTTAATGGTATTTTTAAAATCAGTAGTTGTTTCTTTTGTAATGGCTAGACATATTCAAGAGAGGATAGAATGACTCCAGTCCAGTTTGGCATACTCAGCGTGGCACTAAGTTTTAATTTAAAAGCAGTTCATTTTGCAGTTTGACTGTGCAAGAGTGGAACACATCAGAATTTGGAGGAGTATTTGAAGAATAAACCCTTCATATTTCAATTGCTCTACTAGTGCTGAATGTTGTTTACTCACAAACTCTATAATCTAAAAAAGCTGGAACAATATTACAGGAAGGTAACAATAGAATAAATAAATAAAGACATCACAAAATAAAAACTCCAGTAGCTGAATAGGTTTTGAACTTCAAAAGACAGACAAGTAAAAAATGATTGACTTGCATTATTATTATTATTATTATTATTATTATTATTATTATTATTATTAT
>JANRMT010062836.1:2333967-2376458 GCA_026402145.1 Polypterus bichir lapradei
ATTATTATTATTATTATTATTATTATTATTATTATTATTATTATTATTATTTCAGACCATGAGTGAGAAAAAGGAATAGTTTCCTAAATGTCAAGAGCTTTTTTAAAGATGTGTGTTCCTATGATATAATGTGCTCTCTGCTGTGTGGTTACGCACATTTTGAGTATCAAAGTCCATCTCTGACTTAAATTACTGGGCTGAATGTCCAACATGCATATTATTTATACCCTTATTGAGTATTTGTAGAAGCAGCTAGCTGAGCTATTTTTTCTTTCCATTCCTCTCATTACCACAATCTATATTCTGAAAAGTGAATGAAGTAACATGATGGTAGGTGCTATGCTTTTTATGTAATAAAAACATTGTACATTTTATTTAATTTCAAAGGTAAGTCAAACCAATATGCTGCCAACTGAACTGAGAATTATTTATACAATACTTTTGTACACTTTTCAGAAACAGTAAAATTATTTCTTATTCATAATGCATAGATCTCTGTATGCAATATACATTTTTAATCTGTGAAACTGAATCAAACAAGGATATCAGAATTTTGAATTGGTTTTCAGATTTTATTAATATTCAATGTGTATTGCTTTTTATTAGGTAAGCTCTCAGGGAATTTAAATGATAAGTGTAATTTTCAATTTTGAACAAAATTTAATATCTTGAACATTATAATTTGCAGTAAATTTATAGTTTAATATCTATAATATTTAAAATGTGGTCTGATAAAAAGTTAGCAACTCCAACACCAGACATTATTTATCTATCTATCTATTGAAAAATAGTGTCCCCAAACACTCTAAACTGCTGAAATAAAACAACCTATCCCTGCCAGGTCCTCCTGTGTGCAGCCCTCCATTCTAAGGTAAAACTACAGGTATTATACTTTAAGTGACTTGCCTTTGCATATACGGGACGGTGATTACTTCTGCTTTCATTTCTAACTTTCTCGTTTTATATTTTGTTCATTTTTTTAAGACACCACTGATGAAGCTGAGTTAGGAGAAACGTCTGGTGTGTGGTTTTAGTTTTTCTATTGTTTAGTTATAGTTTTTTTTTTCTACTTCTCTTTTCTATCAACTTATGAAGACAGAGTTATTTAAGCCCTGTTTAAAGTGTGCAATTTGATTGATATATATTTGAATGTGATATATACTCAGCAAAAAAAGAAACGTCCCTTTTTCAGGACTGTGTATTTCAACAATAATGTTTTAAAAATCCAAATAACTTTACAGATCTTCATTGTAAATTGTTTAAACAATGTTTTCCATGCATGTTCAATTAACCATAATCAATTAATTAACATGCACCTGTGGAATGGTCGTTAAGACCTTAACAGCTTACAGAAAGTAGGCATTTAAGGTCACAGTTCTAAAAACGCAGGACACTAAAGAGACTTGTCTACCGACTGTGAAAAACACCCAAAGAAAGATGCCCAGGGTCCCTGCTCATCTGCGTGAACGTGCATTAGGCATGCTGCAGGGAGGCATGAGGACTGCTGATGTGGTTAGGGCAATAAATTGCCATGTCCACACTGTGAGACACCTAAGACAGCACTACAGGGAGACAGGAAGGACAGCTGATCATCCTCGCAGTGGAAGACCACGTGTAACAACACCTGCACAGGATCGGTACATCCGAATATCACACCTGCGTGACAGGTACAGGATGGCCACAACAACTGCCCGAGTCACACCAGGAACACACAATCCCTCCATCAGTGCTCAGACTGTCCGCAATAGGCTGAGAGAGGCTGGACTGAGGGCTTGCAGGCCTGTTGTAAGGCAGGTCCTTACCAGACATCATCAGCAACAACGCCGCCTATGGGCACAAACCCACCTTCGCTGGACCAGACAGGAGTGGCAAAAAGTGCGTGAGTTTCTGCATGACAGCAATGTCAGTGTTCTGCCATGGCCAGCGAAGAGCCCAGATCTCAATCCCATTGAGCACGTCTGGGACCTGTTGGATCGCAGGGTGAGGGCTAGGGCCATTCCCCCCAGAAATGTCCAGGAACTTGCAGGTGCCTTGGTGGAAGAGTGGGGTAACATCTCACAGCAAGAACTGACAAATCTGGTCCAGTCCATGAGGAGGAGATGCACTGCAGTACTTCAAGCAGCTGCTGGCCACACCAGATACTGACTGGTACTTTTGATTTTGAGCCTCCCTTCATTCAGGGACACATTGTGAAACATTTTTAGTTTATGTCTTATGGTGTTGACTCTTTTAGTGTTCATACAAATATTTACACATTAAGTCTACTGAAAGTAAAAACAGTTGAAAGTCAGAGGACGTTTCTTTTTTTGCTGAGTATATATTGGACTATGATACTTGAAGGATACCTTTCTGGGTAGACAAGAAGAAATAAAACAAAATTCTTTTTACACTAAATTTAGAAACAAACTTTTTTTTTGAAACAACAAATTTGGGGGGGGCGCCCCGCAAGTGGTTTTCTTGAAGAGGTCAGGGGGTTTAAGGGAACATAAACATAATTCCAATCTATAGAGAACGAGAGAAGTCCTAAAAAGAAAGTGATCCTTCTACTAATACCCCTAATTTCTTTGAGTTATTAACTTATGATACTTAGTCAAATGTATTAAGAACCCCTATTAACGTTTGTTAATTCTAAATGCTGGTGTGACACATCACTCATTTGTGAATGGATTCAGTATTTAATATCAGTAAGCAATTTTTTGGATGAAAAAAGAGTACTTGCCACTCTCACTGATTTTTGTATATATTCTAACTATATATATTATAATTGTATATAATAATAAAAGGGGAGAACTAAGGTTGTATAGATATTTACACTTATGTTAATTGTTTCTAAATTAACCATATAGCAAAAGAAAAACATCTTTATTTAAAAGTTCTGATATATATATAAGTATTTTTTTACACATTGTTTACAAGTTTACATAAAAACTGTAAAAAAATAAATGATATTTTTTTAAAGAACTAAAGTGTTTATTGAAAGAAATTTCTTTTAAAAAGGCACTTGAATATCATGTCAGATGCCTTGACAGGAGTGGTTCCCAGGAGCATTTTAAAACAGAGTACTTGTCACAATATATAAGACCAGCCTACAGTAACCCTCAAGTTAAAGAACTTATTGAGGCAAATGCCAAAAATTGGCAAGCCACAACAGTTCAAATCTTATACGAACCCTACACCAAAAGCCTACAGGAAGTCCAAGTTAAGGTTATAAAATTGTTTAAAACAGGACAAGACTGGAGAAGGTATTGACATACAGCCAATATATGGTTTAAAAGAAGGTTCATCCAAGACACTACAGCTTGGCTTAGCCAGTTAACTAGTGAATAGGAGACTTTGCAAGCAGATTTAGAAGCAAGGGAACAGAAAAAACAATTACAGAGAAATTGAGGAAAAATACGAGGAAAATCGTATTCTACAACATAGAGAATCCTCTAACAAAAGCCCACCTGTTAGAAAGTAAAAAAGTATTTAGATGAAGAGAGAGATGGAAAGATAAACATCCCAGAAAAAACGCAAAAAGTTAGGAACACTGATGATAGAGAGAAGAAATTACTAATCTGGGCTCAGGTTGTCTCGCAACAGCCTTCACAGGAACACCAGAATGAGGAGGTTGATAGTGATTGGTGGACACATGAGGAAGATCCAACCTATAAAAAGACAGACACACAGATTAATGAACAAAGGTTACCTAGAAGGGAGTCTAGTTCAGTAAAAGAGAAGACAGGAAGTATGACCATTCCTATAACTGAAGGAATCAATAAAATTCGTAAATCTTTCAATGAAATTGAAGATATGAGTTTCTATACACATAGTGAATCCAATCTTTCTTCTCCTTTCACACAAGCATAACTCTTCGGAGCAACCAATAACTTTAACACAGTTATTGGAACAACTGGAGGCTGCTTCGAGTCAGCCAAAAAAAGTGGAAATCGTATCTATTGATTCTAATTCTGAAGAAGAGACTAAAAGAACAGGATCTAAACCCAAAAGACCACAAGAGTTCTACCAAATGTTTAGAAAAAAGACAGAACCTCCCCAGAGCAGGTTACAAATTAAATCAAGCAATAAAGAGGACAAAGAGAAAGAGATGAGATCAGAAAAAGGGAGACTCCTTAAGGAAAAGGACAACAATGATGTAACTTTAAAACCAAATTTGAACTAAATGTGGATCTAGAGAGCACAGATGCCTCGGGAGTTATGACCAGAAACATATTAGATACTACAACTGAAGAATTAGAAGCCTCCTTGGAAGGAAAGAATTTGGATAGAGAGGAAATAACACTAGTGAATTTACAGGATACCCAAGCACCTGATATTCCTCCTTTAGACCTTACAGATAGGGAAAATGAAAGAGGTCAAAACATTTCTACTAAATTGGCCATTTTCTACCCTAAGAACCAAAAGAAATACAGATTGGAGACTGGAGGTCAGAAAACCAAATAATAGGGAATTCGAATGTAAGGATGGTCAGAGGTTACCCTTACAAGAATTTACAGTTAGATAGTTATCCGGGAGCAAGAATTGGTAACATCACTTCAATTTTGAGGAAAATAAATCCTCCTGATGATAAGGTAAACAACCTACTGATCTCCATAGGGATTAACAACAGGGACTTTCAACACCTAGAAACAATTGTGAAACAAGTACAGACTATGATTAAGACACCCTTAAAGGTATTCCCTAAGGCAGACGTTTACATTCAAGAACTGAATTTCTCTGCTGAATTTACACAAAAGCAGAAGACTATCCTAATGCACTTTAACAAATACGTAACCAATCATACTATGTATATCAAAAGCTTCTTGATACAGATTTCTTTGTACAAAGGGACGATATCCATTGGACAAGGAAAACTGCTCAAAAAATCTTCTCACAATGGGTTAAAGTTTTAATCTGAGATTGGAGAGAGTAGTTTCATACAACTCACACCTAAGCATAAGAAACAACATACTCAATTTTTTTTAAATATCTTTCTTTAAATTCAAGTCAGGAAAGCCTCCTTAGCAGAGGTTTAAGTTTTATTGCAACCCCTATAGAGAATCAACAGAGTACAAAGTACAAAAGAGATATCTTACTTAAAGATACGGGAGAATTCTTTAGAAGATTGAAGCTAGTTGATTATTTTAAAGGCAAGGACAGCCTGTTACACAAACAGATCCCTTTCATAATGAAATCTAACTGGGTACCTCAAGAAAATAAGATAAATAGGGCAGTAAAAAATACATCCTGGAATGTAAGCGTAAAATTAGACAGATCCCTTTAAATACAATGAAAGGCAAAATGAATATTACAAATAAAGAAAGGTAGGTAATTATTGATCGATCTGCTGACAGTGATATTGTAATCAAGCCAGCAGACAAAGGTAGTGCGGTAGTGATTATGGATCGTGAGGACTACTTGAAAGAAGTACAAGAGCAATTACAAGATACTAACTACTACACAAGGCTTAAAGAACCCATATATCCACAAACCCAAAAGTTATGTCATACTTTAATTGATGAGATGGTAACAAAAGGGATTTTGTTACATAAACACGGAATATTCTTAAAAGATCCACAGGTCCCCAGACCCAGATACTTCTATATCCTAAATCCACAAGGACCCAAAGACATGGACAGTACTGTATGAGGTGTCTCCAGGGACGCCTATAATTTCGGACTGTGGGAATGAGACTTACAACATTGCAACCTATCTGGACCATTTTCTCACTCCCCTTTCGCAATTACATCCTTCCTATATTAGGGACACGTACCATTTTCTGGAAAAGATCAAGGCATGTCAAATTAATGAAGGTACTATCTTGTTTACAGTAAATGTAAATGCCCTTTACATGAATATTGACATTGACCATGGATTGGAAGTGATTACATTTTGGTTGGATTATTATAGGGCAAGGGACAGACCTGACAAGTATATCATGAGGCTTCTCACAATATCCCTTAGATGAAATGACTTTATGTTTGGAGACGAATGCTATCTGCTGAAGGGTACAGCAATGGGAAAAAGGTTTGCCCCAGCATATGCCAACCTATATTTAGCCAAATGGGAATCAGAATTAGATAATAAATTAATTCTCAAACCAAAAATGTATTGGTGATTTCTAGATGATATATTTGGTCTTTGGGAATATGGCATAGAGGAATTTCAGAAGTATTTTAATATAATCAATAACCATTGGACCAATATTAAACGAAAAGCACAATTGCATATGATCAAATCAGTTTCCTAAACACACAGATCTAAAAACAAAATGGTGTTTTGGAAAGCAAGTTTTACTGTACTTCAAAAGTACTGACACACATGCTCTTCTGTACAGACACAGTTTTCACCCTCCACATACGCAGAGGGGCATAGTGAAGTCACAGTTATTGAGGTTTAGAAGAATTTGTTCGACTGAAAAGGATTTTATATAGCTACTAAAACTCTGTTTGTTGCACTTAGAAGGAGAGGTTACACTAGAACATACCTCAAACAATGTTATCGTAACTTTATAGAGGATAGTAGGGGCCTAAATTTACAAGACAATTCTTCATTTAACCTGAGGAACAGAAAAGAAAAAGACAGCAACAAGATGACTATGATTCCAATGATTGCATTTTACAATAAGTATACCACACATACTAACCGTATAATAAAGGCAGAATTTCTAAAACTACAAACAAACATGAAGACCTTTAGGAAATATAATATTGTTTCTTCTTATAAAAGAAATAGAAAATAAGGGATTTTCTAGTTAAGAGTAGAATGAAATCTATTAGAACAAACAGTCAGGATCAACTTAGAAGAAAATTCTGGTATAGATGGAGCTGGTTTAAGAATGGTCATGAAAGGCTAAATAATTTGGCTAAAAGTGTGCTCTTTCCAGTGAATTCTCTAGCACATAATGTAAGATTGGACACCTTCCCTTTTATCATCGCAGATCAGTTTAAATACCTAGAGGTAAACATTACAAGTAGACGTAAAGCTCTCTATCAACAAAATTTCGCTGCGTTATGGAAAAAAATTAAGCAAAACTTGCATAGATGGTCAACCCTTCATCTCACTTTAGCTGGAAGAATTGACATTGTTAAGATGAATATTCTTCCTAAGCTTCTCTTTTTATTTCAAAACATTCCAATATACATTAATGAATCATTTTGAAATTTTGAATTTCAAAACATCCACGTATCCAAAGAGCTACCCAACAAAAACCTAAGGCAGAAGGTGGCATGGCTATACCTAACTTTCAATTTTATTACTGGGCAGCAGATATACAAGCTATAAAAGCCTGGACATGGACACAAATAGATGAACATACACAGGCTTGTTTGGCAATAGAAATAAAATTCTGTAGTACATCTTTATATTCTTTTCTTTGTGCCCCAATAAATGCAAGTTATTGCCACTATACTAACAACCCAATTGTGCTTCACTCAGAATATGGAACCAATGTAGAAAGAATTTTAAGATGGAGATTTTTTTAATCAGTGCCTGAAATATAAAAGAAGTTGTCAGATATCAACTTCGAAAACGAGAGTCGTAGCCCACCGTTTGACTGTCATATGAAAGCTTATTAGAGTACAGAAAAAAAAATAGGCACACAGTGGAAAAAAAGCACGAAAAGTCAACTTTAATCTCGAAATTTCCACTTTAATCACATAGTTTATTTTGTCATTAAAGTAGAACATCATAAACTTTATCTTAAAATCGTTTAATTTACTAGTTTCTCAAATCCCATCGTAACTAAAGTAGCACATTAAATGCTTTGTTTTGTATTTGATCTTCTATGTGCTCTATGTGTATGATTCATTATGTGCTTCTTTAACAAGCTTTTTCTTTCTCTGACAGGACACAAAAACCATTACATTCGTGATATTACAGCTGCCTGAATAATTAAAATACTGAGATGTATACAGTGGAACCTCGATTCACGACCATAATTTGTTCCAAAACTCTGGTCGTAACATTTTGGTTTTTTGGTCGTGACCCGAGGTAATTTCCCCCATAGGATTGTATGTAAATACAATTAATCCGTTCCAGACCATACGAACTGTATGTAAATATATTTTCTTTAAAGATTTTTAGCACAAAAATTGTTAATTATACCATAGAATGCAAAGTGTAATAGTAAACTAATATAAAAACATTGAATAACACTGAGACAAACACCCAGGCTCTCTGCTCAGCTTCACACGAGCCTGCGCTCTCTCTCTCTCTCTCAGCTGTACGCGAGCCTGCGCTCTCTCTCTCTCTCTCAGCTGCACGCGAGCCTGCGCTCTCTCTCACTCTCTCTCTCCTGCACCAGCTTTATTTATTTAGTTATTTATTAAAACTGGCCTTTTTGACGGGAGCTGTGGACTCGCTATACCACAGGAGGAAGCTGGGTTGAGAGGAGGTTACAGTTTTGAGGGAGAGTCCCTCTGCGTGATGCACTGAGAACAATGTACAATACAGGGAGAGACTGAACATGTGCAGAAGTCATCGGCACGCACAAACCGAAAGGGAAACTGGTCTTGTTGGTATACCAAGCATGTGGTTGTAAACAGATGCAAAAGTTTGGCGAATTTTTTGGTCGTAACCCGATTTGTACGTGTTCTGAGACATTCGTGAACCAAGGTTCCACTGTACTCGATATCATTTTCATGATGATAGGAGTAAAAGCATGTGATTAAACATGGGAACACAGTGGCGCAGTGATTTTTCATGTCTCACGCAAGATGCTTACTGCGCCATGCGCGACCTTCACTGAAATGATTTATTGCAGTAGTATTGTCTCTTTCAAACATACTAACCCCCAACTCCTGTCCTTACTTTTCTTTCTCCAAATACCCAATCGCCACACAATCAGCTCTGTAATAGACGTTAAGCCATCTATAAGCTTAGAACGCCGATTCTTCAAAACTTTTAAAGAACATTAAAATAGCTTCGTAGTACGTGTTTAATTATTTTATTCATCTATCCTTCCAGTGTCATGCCAGCCCCAGCAAGAATACAGCGCGAGGCAGGAACAATCCATGAACGAAGCACCATCTCCTCGCTAGCGCTGCGGCACCGTGTCCTCACATGTTTAATTATTAACAATATAGATTATTTAAATGAAGTTAAAGTTTTATCTGAATTATATAATAAACATATTTTGCTGTATTTCATCTTAAAAATGATATTTTCATCATATGTAAATATGAGCTTTATAAATTGGCTCAGGTTGTGCAATATTATAACTGTATTGCAAGTTTACAGTGTGGTAATTGTACTTATAAGTACAAAGCCTTCTACAAAGAGCACTTGATGGACTGATTGAGTGCGTTTATAGTTCTTGGGATGAAACTGTTTCTGAACCACGAGGAAAGGCTCTGAAGCGTTTGCCGTATGAGAGCAGTTGATAGACAGCATGGCTGAGGCAACGTGTGCTTGATGCTGTATACCGATAATTCTCTTTCCAATCAGCTGCTGTAGAGCTTTGATTTCCCACTCAGATACAGTGATAATAAATACTCTGAGTGGTGCAGTGAGAGTAATATGGAAAAAGATGATCCGCTGTGCAACCCCTAATGGGATCAGCTGAAAGAACAAGAAGGTGCAGTGAGAGTAACAATGCTAAAGCAGCTATGGTATTTAGAATAGTTTGACCATTCTGTGGACCATTATATTGTTATACAGGTTAATTACAAACTGATGCATTAAAGTAATAAACAGTATGCGGTTAATTTCAGTGTATTTATAAAGCCACATCAGGGATGTGGATCTAAAAAAGAAAGGGAAGCCACGTTAGAACAGTAGCACTGCTTTGATGCTGGGTGCCGCCAGTTGGCAAAACCGTGTGGGTGGCTTTACGGCAAGTTTAGGTTTTATACATCATGATTTGAGCATGGAAATGGGAGTCACAAAATTTTTGTGTGTACGCACCGTTTATATATGAGGCCCCAGAACAGGAGCTGAGCACCCTGTTCTATTTAAAATGGGTTTGTCTCTCTTTTACCAGGTGATAAGATGTGTGAATGTGTACTATGATATCATTTCTGATTCTCTCTTATTTTCTACTAATTTTAACACTTCTTTTTTATTTTTTTTAATTATATTTGAAACAATGTGAGTTTTAAGGATTGCTTAAATGTGAGGGAGTGCTTAGTACATTTTATATATTCCAACCATTTTTAGTACTGTTTTACTTAGTTTGAGCTTTTTGTTTGCATTCTGATTTTGAGTGTTTATTGCACTGTGCAACAAGGGAATTCACAACCATATCACAGTGTTAACACACATAAGCATTTACTCTCTTGCAACATTCAGTACGTTTACATGCACACACATAAAGGTGAATAATCTGATTAAGGCAGAAACCTATTTTCTTAATAATTCTCATTTATATGCGCAAGTAATCTTTTGAAGCTCTCCTTTGACAAAACATCATTAAACTGCGCAAAAAGGAATTCAATAGCCATTGTGAATTTGAAAATAAGCATGATGCCTGTAATAATAATCTGCTGTGTTTCATAAATATGTTTAGTCAAATTGGTTCTTTATCTATAGGTTTCTGTTACCAGATTGCATGCTACAAACTCTTTTTGGCTCTGGGACTGAGCCCCGTATGTGTGCTTCTTGCCTTAACACCCAGTGCTGTTGGAATAATAGTAACACAGGTATTTTTACTTCAGTAAGATAAGTATTGTGTTATGCTATGTTACAAATCAACTGGACATCATGTCGCACGTTACTTTTAACATGTTACTCTACTGCTCTTGAGATTGTGTTGCAGAGTTTAGCACTGTACATTCAATTCATCAACATAAACTTAGTGATTTCTGAAATACTGTGTCAGATTATATCAACTGAAGAGGGAGTAATGTGCACACATGAACATTTGTCTTTAATTTTGTGGATGCTACAAACTGTGGCTGCTGAAAGCTGTGTTAATATATTCAATTTTTTACTCACCTAAATGAGCCAAGTTAATTATATTTTCTAACTAGTTATTGGATTTTGGGTCAGAGAAAATGTTTTTGATATCAGTTTTTCATTAGACATTGTTTTTTAATGATCAGTTATTTGCTGCTTCTTTTCGTAATGTCGTCTTGGTTTTCAAGGGTGCTGCCATTTTATGAATCCCTTTACCAGTACATAAGTCTCTCTTGTCAGGGACATGCTCACAGAGGTCATGACATCTGACATCATTAATGTATTGGGTTTAAAGGTTGGCACTGGCGGCCATGTTTCATCCAAATTTGTGGATAACTAAAAGAAATGTTTGCATATTATTATTTGTGTTTGTTTTTTGCTACTTCTGATTCTTTTTTTGTCTTTGATTTCTGATTTAGCAAAGTGGTTTGACAAAAGATAGGAATGTCTCTTGTTATCACCTCTTTTTCTGGTGTTCTTGACATTTGTTCTCCTGGTCTTGTATATTACTCGGATAGTTTGTCCATTTTCATGGCAAGCATAACAGTCAGTCCTTGTCTTTTTTGTTTATGATTTTGGCTCCCATCTTTTGGCTGCCTCTTAGTGATAGCAATGCTTCATTTTAACTAAGTGTTAATTGAACTTTCTCTTTTACTCTGCTGGGGTGGTATGTTGACACTGTCTGATGTTTTTGATCCTTCTTTATAATTGTCTTTTTTATTTTGACTCCAGAATTACTTGTATAATGTTCTGCTTTCTGGTCTGGAAAAGTTTATAATATATTAAGTAAAAGTAAATTGTATCAGCCTTCTTTGTTTTTTATACACAACTGGAAAAACACTCAAAATTTTTCTAAGTTTTAAAAACAATTAAAGGGAGCCTATTGCATGCCCATTTAACCACTGTTTGATTTTTGGTACTCTATACATTTAAGAGAACAATTTGAGTTTCATTTTTACATTCATAGCAGACCTCAATAACACATTTTATTTTAATTACATTTAAGCCTATTAATGCAGTTTTCATTAGTTCTTATCTTATTATCAAATTGAAAACATCCACTAAGTGGTCTCAATTAATTACATATATAAAACACAAAATAATTGATCACATAAGTGTTCTTTAATATTACACACCTAGTTCATCATTGGTAAAGGCAATACATTTTAGAAGTTACATATTTAAGTGGAGATCAAGAGTCTATAGACAAAATTCACACCTTGTGTGTGTCATGGGAAGTGACAGAAGATAGTCGATGATTAGTGAATTTTCAGAACCCTAACCCTAAACTATTTAAACTATTTTAAACTACCCTAACCCTACCCTAAACTTTTTACCTCTGATCTTTGGAGAGTGAACACCTCAGTACTGCAGCTCCAGTACCATAGACTATATTTGATTGATTTAACATAAAAACTTAGTAAAATAAGTGGATCGAAGACATTTAAAAGCTAAAACTAATTACTAGAGGGTAATCCTAGAACAGGGTGGTGAGTGCACAACACTTGTTTTTTTGAAAACAAATGGGGAGATGGGAATTTAATTCTCTTTTACTATAAATACATTCCTAATCTAGACACAGCATGAAATAATAAGCAGTGACTCAGTAGACTGAACAAGCTAAACAACAACAATTCTGCAGCCTAACTGAATTTAACTGTTGTGGTCCCCGGCCGGGGCTGGAGCCCGGCCGGGACGCCCAGGAAGACCGGAGGAGGGCTTGTGCCTCCTCCAGACTGCGAGGGGGCGTCTGTCCTGGTTACGCTGGTGGCCTCGGGTAGGGGGCATGGAAGCCCAGCCCTCTAGGGGCCCGTGGCCACCGCCAGGCGGCGCCCCACTTCCAAACCATCTGCCACATCCAGGCGGCGCCCCATTGCCTAAATATCCGGAGATCCTGGTGTGGCGGAAGTGCTGGGGCGAAGACTTTGGGAGACACCCGGAGAGCTGCCGGGGGCACAACCGGCACTTCCGCCACGCTGGGGCGTGGCCAAGGGAGGAATGCCGGGAACACCTGGTGCTCATCCGGGAGCTGTATTTAAGGGGCCGCCTCCCTCCAGGCATTAGCAGAAGTCGGGTGGAAGAGGACGGAGCTGGAGTGAGGACTGGAGGCGGCCAGGAGAGAAAGGCACAGAGACTGTGAGGCCTGGACTTGGGGGGAATCGGTGCAAGAGGCACTGGGGTGTGAGTGCACAGTTTGTAAATACTTTGTAAATAAACAGTGTGTTGGGTGAAATATGCTGTCCGTCTGTCTGTGTCCGGGCCAGCTTCCACACTGTGTAAAAAGAGAAAAAAAGAAAAGTGGTGGTTGTTTATGTTCACCTGCTTCTCAGACAAACAGAAAACAAACAGACAACTAACAAAGAGCTGGCCTTTGACTTGACAAACATAGAACAGATCTCCTTGGCAGACTACTACTCAAAATAAATTCCAAATTATAAGATTATAGCATTATTTCTCTACACGTACTGATGCAAATAATAGGTAATGACCTGAGATGGAAAGAAGAAATACTGGCGCACAAACACAAGTAGCTGTGAACACAGCTGTTTGTTGGAAAGCATCAGTCTTATTTTACTGCCTCTACTGTTCCTGCTGTTATGGTCTCAGACTATGTCCTAAACCAGTTTTCTATTAAACTGTGGGTCATGGACAAGTTTGTGATGGGTTGCCACATGAATGTCAGCAGAATTAGCCAAGCAGGTTCAACTGTGAATTCTGTGATGAGTGATATATTGTCCTGTATTTAGTGTACTATATATTGTGGTTGTATATGATGTAAGACGTAACCTATAAACAACACCATTGATGCATCACAGCAATCACAGATTGCTTTTCTAAGGTATAAAATATGATAGATATTCCTAGTAGCACCACATTCCACTCACAACATTTCAACTTTAGAACAATTGTGATGGAAACTGGACCTTCAGCACAAAAAGCTCATCCTGCCTATTCATGTAGATTATCCAAAATAGCATGCAATGTTTGTTCTGAGGATGTTGATAGAGAAGTATAGAGAAGGCCAGAAGGAGTTGCATTGTGTCTTTGTGGATCTGGAGAAAGCATATGACAGGATGCCTCGAGAGGAACTGTGGTATTGTATGAAGAAGTCGGGAGTGGCAGAGAAGTACGTAAGAGTTGTACAGGATATGTACGAGGAAAGTGTGACAGTGGTAAGGTCTACGGTAGAAGTGACGGATGCATTCAAGGTGGAGGTGGGATTACATCAGGGATCGGCTCTGAGCTCTTTCTTATTTGCAATGGTGATGGACAGGTTGACGGACAAGATTAGACAGGAGTCCCCTTGAACTATGGTGTTTGCTGATGACATTGTGATTTGTAGCAAGAGTAGGGAGAAGGTTGCGGAGACCCTGGAAAGGTAGAGATATGCTCTAGAGAGGAAAGGAATAAAGGTCAGTAGGAACAAGACTAATACATGTGTGTGAATGAGAGAAAGGTCAGTGGAATGGTGAGGATGCAAGGAGTAAAGTTGGCGAAGGTGGATGAGTTTAAATACTTGGGATCAACAATACAGAGTAATGGGAATTGTGGAAGAGAGGTGAAAAAGAGAGTATAGGCAGGATGGAATGGGTGGAGAAGAGTGTCAGGAGTAATTTGTGACAGACAGGTATCAGCAAGAGTGAAAGGGAAGGTCTGCAGGTAGTGAGACCAGCTATGTTATATGGATTGGAGACAATGGCACTGACCAGAAAGCAGGAGAAAGAGCTGGAGGTAGCAGAGTTAAAGATGCTAAGATTTGCACTGGGTGTGACGAGGATAGATAGGATTAGAGACGAGTACATTAGAGTTTCAGCTCAGGTTGGACGGTTGGAATAGAAAGTCAGAGAGCTGAGATTGCGTTGGTTTGTACATGTGCAGAGGAGAGATGCTGAGTATATTGGGAGAAGGATGCTATGATAGAGCTGCCAGGTAAGAGGAAGGCCCAAGAGAAGGTTTATGGATGTGGTGAGAGAGGACATGCAGGTGATGGGTGTAACAGAACAAGATGCAGAGGACAAAAAAATATGGAAAAAGATGATCCACTGTGGCAACCCCTAACAGGAGCAGCCGAAAGATGAAGAAGAAGATCCAAAAATAGCATCAAGACTTGAACTTCCCTAAAGTCGTACACTCCACAACACTACTCTGTAATGTATTCATTTCAGCTATTGAAGAAAAAATGTCTAATATTTGCAAGAAATCTGCCCTTAAGTTTCTAACCGTGTCCCCATGTTCCTGTTATAGAATTTATTTTAAAGTAACTGTTGGGGTCCATTGTACTAATTCCTATCATAATTGTAAACATTTCAATAATGTCACCTATTAATATCCATTTGCTCAAACTGAAAAGGTTTGACTATTTCAGTCGTTCCACATAGCTCATACCTCTCAGTCCCTCAATCAGCCTGTTTGTTCTTTTCTGGCCACTACAAAAAACAAACAGCCCCAGACACTGATTAGCCGCATACGGATCACCTCCAGAATACAAAACACAGAAGACGCTGAAGTTGCTTCATTGATAGACAGATGGCACACAGAGAGAAAACAGCTACAACTTGACAAGACAAGCATGTGGACAGGAGCCAGAAATTTCAACTAAATCAAATATTAGGCTGTTTCCCTTTTGTTTTATCATTTTGACAAGCAAATAACAAAAAAAAGTTAAAATTATTATTCCACTTAAAATGGGGAAAATGACATTCTATTGAAATGCAAAATTAATATAGAAAATTCTCATAACTGCAACTATATTAAATGGTTTTCCATGTGGATGTGAAGAGTTACACAATTATTTGTCTTCTCATTTTAAATGAATAAAGTATGAGATCAATGTCAGTTGTTACATCGGATTATTATTATTATTATTATTATTATTATTTTGCATTTTTAGAAAGTTTTCATTATGATTCACCATTTTAAAACACACCTTTGACAAGTAGCCATATACAAAGCAACTAATATGATAATATAATATTTGGCTTGATAATAATGACTGATAACATTGCACACTTAAAACATCACATCATATCTGACTTTTCATTCTGTAGCAGGATTGTGGATGAAACCTAAAAAAATAAACCTAATGTAAATAAAAAGAATCTAAAAATGTCATATTAATGTCCAAGGAACAGCTAATAAGTTTCAGATTTAAACATCATACAAGAACAGTAAGATGGAGGTTTGATATGATGATTAGTTTAGTACACATAGATAATTTCCATTTCACAAAAAATAATGAAGCTTTGTTTAGCCCGATATAAAGAGAATACATGAATAAAAAAGTTACATAATGAAGAAGTTGCCTTCCAATGAAATATTTTATGCTTTCTTAGATGTTTACTGCATCCTTTTAATGTCTTTTAAAATATGCATGGCTTGACATTACTTGATAATCTAAAAATTGTTCAACACCAAGAACAGTCATATGACTGTACTTGAATAAACATTGCAGAAGCAAATAGGGTATGAACGTGTATTCTTTAATTACAAAACAAACATATATAAGTAATCAGCTGGCCGACTGTCTCACTCCAAGCCATCAATCTAATTTCTGAACCCACTTAACCATTAATGGATGACAAGGAAGTCAAAATCTACCGCATAGCATTGGATACAAAGCTGGTGTCAACCCTAGATGGGATGCCATTTAATTTCCACCCACATTAACCTATACTTACACATACTGGATCAATTAAACCAAACAGTCATGTTTAGAATGATGCTAAAAATTGAAATTGAAACAGCTTAAAGGAAATTAGAGGAAAATGCAAACTCCACTTACACAGTGCCTGGACTGGGACTGAAATCCGCGACTCTTTAGGAGTAGTTGATCAGCAATAAAATATAAAAAAATGGGGGTGTGGAGAAAGTTTTCTTTTTTCACCATAAATCCTCTAAGGAAACTTTTTATTACCCTTCGGTTAATTTTTGTATTACAAGTTACCTGGTTGACAAAACGTTTTTCAGAATTTTATACACATTACATTCAGATGATTTTGTTTGTTTTTCTAAACTCTGTACAAAATAATACATAATATGCAGCTGTAAATTGCAGAGTTTTTTTATTCTCTAAATATACAGCTTCCTTTACCTCATTTTGGATGGCAGTGTCAATAACTATAGTGTAGTCCTTTTATTAAATTGTTGACTAATGTGGTCAAATCAAAATCAATCACATCAGATTTATTTATAAAGCACATTTAAATCAGCAAAGAGCTGCACCAAAGTGCTCTACAAAATAAAAAAAAACCAAAAGAAACTGTGACATAAAAACACTGAATAAAACTATCCAAACAAAGACAATTTGGTCTCCAAACTCGAAAGCTTAAAAGAACATAATGACTTCCAAGCCCTAGAAAAGCAAAAACATTATTCAATGTCTCCAAAAGACTAGAAAAAAGAAGTTCTGACAAATAAAGGTAACTCATTCCAGAGCAGCCACTGAAAAAGCTCAATCACCTGTCCTTATGTGGCAAGAATGTGGCACTGATAAGATAAATTGGGAAGATGACCTAAGAGCCCTGGAAGAAGAATATTGAATGAGAAAATTTTGATAAGGAAGGTAATACAGTATGTTAGCAGTAAGGTCCTACTGCATGGAATCACAACACTCAGGTTGAGGAGACCCAAGGTTAGACTTCAGACTTCCCTGGGTGCAAATCATGTCGTGACTCTAAGCGGCCTGAATATCTTCTTGCCAGTTTCCAACATTCCATGACTTGACTTTCTTTGCAAATAAAGGATTAGACATAAAAGTCCCTCTCTGTTATATCTGATGTTCTTTAGGTGTATTTTCTTCAGCTTCCTAGACCACACTATGCTCTCTAGGGCAATGGTGTTCCTACATCTAAAGCACTGGCCCTGAGAACAGAGCTTGCCATCCCTTAGCAGCCTGTCTTTTCAAACTGAATTGCAAAAGTGTCATCACACTGGCAGTGTGGTTTTCATACTCTAAAGGAGATTTCTTTTAATACTTTGAATGTGAGCTACGAGTTAACTTATGTCACACTGAGCCTGTCAAGCCGTGACAAACAAGATAACTCATATCTCAGTACCCAGTCACTATAGATACAGCCAGCTTGCTGGCAATCTTTGCTACCATATCACAGTTACCTACTACTGCTGCCATCTAGCCACAGAATTTTCTTTTGGTGGCAAAAGCTTGTGTTACAAATAGACAGTCCGCAGTTATATCATCACAAAAAAGGTATAAAGCTGCTGACATTTTGAACCTAGATTTGTTGCAAGATGAATATTTTAATGATAATGGCAGTGATGAAGATGGTGACAATCAAGTCGATGATGTGAAACCTGTAGGCGCTGATATAGATGTGGATTGCTGCCCTGAAGGTGTTTCTTCATCACAAGGGGACTTGTCTGACTGTCGGGACATCACAACATGGAATTTCTGCCACCCACTGACTGGAAACAGTCACCAACTACCAAACATAAACACCACAAAGAAATTTGTTATATTTGCGACACATGTTCTTGTAAGGCTGCACTCTGTGTGTGGTGCCATACAAGGACTCTCATTCAAGTGGAAACTTTTACATGTAGCTTTTGAAAATAAAGTAATAAACAGGGTTTTGTTTTTACATTTTTGACACTGTTACTGTTCATAATCAAAATGTCATGTAATATATCATATCTTCAGTACTACAGCTGAATACAATGTATGCCCCATGTCAGCCCCACAGCAAAACATACATAAGATTGTTATATCCAGCTAACACGTGTAAAATAAGAAAACAAAGACATTGATAAACATTGCACAGTTTTACTCAACCACAAGGTAAACAAAAATATAGTGCAATTGCACCCTGTGCAAAACATTAACAGGCCCTAATGCTAACCTGAAAAAATGTGAAACTACCAGCAGACCTACACTGAGGTCACATGAGCCTCCTTCATGTAGGTCTACTTAACTATGTCCTGCATGAGTGATGGAAAAATCATCTCAGATAAAGGAGCACTAGTATCATGGGGAAATAGGGTCCTTTTGTCTCATTGGCAGGCCCAACACTGACTTAGCTATTGTATGGCTAATAGTGGGTGGGTGGCTTGTTGGCAGAGGTCTCTAGAACTCTGACTTTGTCTGGCTTGTCTGACTCCTGGGCGGCACGGTGGCGCAGTGGTAGCGCTGCTGCCTCGCAGTTAGGAGACTCGGGTTCACTTCCCGGGTTCCTCCCTGCGTGGAGTTTGCATGTTCTCCCCGTGTCTGTGTGGGTTTCCTCCGGGCACTCTGGTTTCCTCCCACAGTCCAAAGACATGCAGGTTAGGTGGATTGGCGATTCTAAATTGGCCCTAGTGTGTGTTTGTGTGTGTCCTGTGGTGGGTTGGCACCCTGCTCGGGATTGGTTCCTGCCCTGTGTTGGCTGGGATTGGCTCCAGCAGACCCTGTGTTCGGATTCAGCGGGTTGGAAGATGGATGGATGTCTGACTCCTGTTCTATAATCTGGCTATGGTTCTACAATTAGCTGAATGACAGATGTTATTGTTTTCCATTTATGTTAGTTTCTACATTGTTTTTCATGTGTTTTAACAAATCTCTATCTTTATATGTGATGGTTCTGAATTTAGTGAATGATATAACCTACTCTTGCATTTTGACTTGTAAGTTGTCACAGCGCCTGAACTTAATGAGCGCTGTACAAAAATAAGTAGTTTGTACTATTGTATTGTATTTCTGAGGTGATAATGAAAGACTGGCCATCAAACTCTGTGAAGAATATTACTTGTGTTCTGTTTTATGTGTTGCATTTACTCCATTTTCTGACACCCATTGCATGCCCAACCCACCTCTCTGAATTGACCTTCTCAAGATCTTTTCCATTTTTTTTCTACAAGGTTTTTTTTTGGAAGTTTTTCTTGTCTTCTTAGAGAGTCAAGGCTGGGGGGCTGTCAAAAAACAGGCCTGCTAAAGCCAATCATCCATTTCTTGTGTGATTTTGGGCTACACAAGAAATACATTGTTGTTGTTGCTGTTAGAACACCACAGTGCTGAAAAGGCCACAACCTTAAACAAAGTAAAAACAAGAATACTAAGTAACTAGTTGAGCTTAAAAATATAAACAAAATAAAAACAGATATAGGCACAAATAGACATAATGCTATAATAATAGCAAATCCAAACAAAAAACACTGTGACCATGCTTCCAAGTCATCTGGTGGCCATTTTAGACTCTTGGAGGCAAAGGGAGATTACCAGCAAACACAACCATAAAGAAATTACAAACAATGCAGCACAAAAAATTAATATGCTGTTGAGCCTGACAATTATAAATGTTATATTAAAAAATAAGTGCTATAATTGAGTGGCCAAAACATTATAAATATACAATTCCATATAACTGCATTGTAAAGTAAAAAAAAATCTGAACTCTAAATAATTTTACAATCCTTCTATATAGAAGCGGTCGGGATTGTCCTTCCGTCCCGTGAGTGCTATGCAGGCAGGGAGTTTCACACACACCCCGTCCATTTTGCAATGCACGATGGGATTTGTAGTTTCGTTTTTCCAGGTAAAAGATGATTTTCTACTCCAGACTGTGCGATATCTTCTTCTTCTTTCTTACTATATAAAAGCGGTCGGGATTGTCCTTCCGTCCCGTGAGTGGAAAGTGTATCAGTATTCCGCTTATCACAGACTTACTACTTGTAGCTTGCGGTACAAAGCGACATGATGTGAGCAGAGTTCTGGTGCTCCCATCCTTCCCTTGCTTTTGTGTGTGATGCGCTGGAAAAATAGACAAAATTATGTCTCTGGAAATAATTATTGTTGATGGAGTACATAAGCCTCACCGCGTAGTAAATATCAGGGGAGTTCAAAAGGGTGACCTCAATATAGAAAAAAAGTTTAAATTTCATCACAAAAATAACAGAAACTACGAGTATTAAAGTAATACCGCTCAAATGCAATATAACCAAATTAATGAGTTTGTATAAAATATCAAATTGATCTACATATTGAATTGCCTTAAGAAGTGGTCAACTTAAAAGTCGGTCGCCTTAAAAGGCGGGTCAGCCTAGTATATATAATCAATTGGTATATGAGAGTATAACCCTTGTTCATAATTAATTATATGTGTTGTAAAAAACTGTTCTTTTATGTGTCAGTATTGCATGTTTGATTTTTTGTTTTTGATTAAATTACCTAGCCACAGGAGATTATCAAACCAGTTTGTTACTTCATGCCAGTCCCAAGCCCAGATAAATGGGGAAAGTTACGTCAGGAAGGGTATCTGGTATAAAATTTTGCCAGATCAATATGTGGAAAACAATACAGATTTCCATACTGGATTGGTCGAGTACCAGGTTAACAACGACCGCCACCAGTACTTTTAGCCAACAGGGTGCTGGCAGAAATTGGGCTACTGTTGGCTGAAGAAGGAAAAGAAGAGGGGGGAGATGTGTCTGGAGGAAAGAGGAGAGGAGGAAGGTAAAGAGAGTGGAACTGAGGGTAGGAACTTTAAATGTTGGCAGTATGACTGGTAAAGGGAGATAGTTAGCCAAAATGATGGAGAGAAGGAAGGTTGATATATTGTGCATGTAAGAGACTAAATGGAAGGGGAGTAAGGCCAGATGGACCAGAGGTGGATTTAAATTGTTCTATCATGGTGTGGATGGGTGGAGAAAAGGGGTAGGGTTTATTCTGAAGGAACAGTATGTCAAGAGTGTTTTGGAAGTGAAAAGAGTATCAGACAGAGTAATGATTATGAAGCTGGAAATTGGAGGTGTGATGATGAATGTTTTTAGTGCATATGCACCGCAAGTTGGGTGTGCAATGGATGAGAAAGAAAACTTCTGGAGTGAGTTGGATGAAGTGATGGACAGTGCACCCATGGGAAAGAAAGTGGTGATTGGAGCGGATTTCAATGGACATGTTGGTGAAGGGAACAGAGGAGATGAGAAGGTGATGGGTAGGTATGGTGTCAAGGAGTGGAATGAGGAAGGTCAGATGATAGTGGATTTTGCAAAAAGGATGAGCATGGCTATGGTGAATACGCATTTTGAGAAGAGGGTGGAACATAGGGTGACATACAAGAGTGAATGAAGATGCACACAGGTAGATTATATCCTATGCAGAAGAGTCAATCTGAAGGAGATTAAAGACTGCAAAGTGGTGGCAGGGGAAAGTGTAGTTAGACAGCAAAGGATGGTGATCTGTAGGATGGCATTGGACATCAAGAAGAGGAAGAGAATGAGGGCAGAGCCAAGGATCAAATGATGGAAGTTGAAAAAGGGAAACTGCAAAGTTGAGTTTAGGGAGGAGGTAAGACAGGCACTGGGTGGTAGTGAAGAGTTACCAGACAGCTGGGCAACTGCAACAAAAGTAGTAAGGGTGACAGCAAGACGGGTGCTTGGCGTGACATCTGGACAGAGGAAGGAGAAAAAGGAAACCTGGTGGTGGAATGAAGAAGTACAAGAGAGTATACAGAGGAAGAAGGATGGCGAAGAAGAAGTGCAATAGTCAGAGAGATGCAGAAAGTAGACAAGCGTACAAGGATATAAGGTGCAAGGTGAAGAGAGAGGTTGCAAGGGCTAATGAAAAGGCATATGATGAGTTGTATGAGAGGCTGGACACTAAGGAGGGAGAAAAGCACCTGTACCAATTGACTAGACAGAAGGACCGAGCTAGGAAAGATGTACAGATGGAAGATAGAAACATAATCACAAGCGAGGAGAGTGGGTTGAGAAGATACAAAGAGTACTTTGAGAGGCTGATGAATGAAGAGAAGGTTGGACGATGTGAAGATAGTGAATTAAGTGCAATAGATTATCAAGTGGAGTTTTTAACCAGATTGTTTAATGGAATCTTGGAAAGTAAGAGGATACCTGAGGAGTTGAGAAGGAGTGTACTGCTACTGACTTTTAAGAATAAGGGGGATGTGCAGAGCTGTAGTAACTACAGTGGGATAAAATTGATGAGCCACAGCATGAAGATATGGGAAAGAATAGTGGAAGCTAGGTTAAGAAGGGAGGTGATGATTGGTAAGCAGTACAGTTTCATGCCAAGAAAGAGCACTACAGATGCAATGTTTTCTCTGAGGTTGTTGATGGAGAAGTATAGAGAAGGCCAGAAGGAGCTGCATTGCGTCTTTGTGGACCTGGAGAAAGTATATGACAGGGTACCTTGAGAGAAGTTGTGGTATTGTTTGAGGAAGTCGGGAGTGGCTTAGAAGTATGTAAGAGTTGTACAGGATATATACAAGGGAAGTGTGACAGTGGTGAGGTCTGCGGTAGGAGGAACAGATGAATTTAACGTGGAGGTGGGATTACATCAGGGATTAGCTCGGGGCCCCTTCTTATTTGTAATGGTGATGGGCAGGTTGACAGATGAGATTAGACAGGAGTCCCCTTGGACTATGATGTTTGCTCATGACATTGTGATCTGTAACGAGAGTAGGAAGCAGGTTGAAGAGACCCTGGAGAGGTTGAGATATGCTATAGAGAAGACAGGAATGAAGGTCAGTAGGAACAAGACAGAATACATGTGTATGAATGAGAGGAAGGTCAATGGAATGGTGAGGATGCAGGGAGTAGTGCTGGCGAAGGTGAAGGAGATAAATACTTGGGATCAACAGTACAGAGTAATGGGGCTTGTGGAAGGGAGGTGAAAAAGAGAGTGCAGTCAGGGTGGAGTGGGTGGAAAAGAATGTCAGGAGTAAGTTGTGACAGACAGGTATCAGCAAGAGTGAAAGGGAAGGTCTATAGGATGGTAGTGAGACCAGCTATGTTATATGGGTTGGAGATGGTGGCACTGAGCAAAAAACAGGAGAAAGAACTGGAGTTGGAAGAGTTAAAGATGCTAACATTTGCATTGGGTGTGACGAGGATGGAAAGGATTAGAAATGAGTACATTAGAGGGTCGCCTCAGGTTGGACGGTTGGGAGACAAAGTCAGAGAGGCAAGACTGCATTGGTTTGCACATGTGCAGAGGAGAGATACTGGGTATATTGGGAGAAGGGTGTTAAAGATTGAGCTGCCAGGCAAGAGGAAAAGAGGAAGGCCTAAGAGAAGATTTATGGATGTGGTGAGAGGGGACATACAGGTGATGGGTGTGACAAAGTAAGATGCAGAGGACAGGAAGATAGGGAAAAAAGATGATCCGCTGTAGCAACCCCTAATGGAAGCAGCCAAAAGAAGAAGAAGAAGACAGTGACAAATTGAACATATATGGTTGTAGCAGAAATCTTTAACATATAAGAGATTGATTGATGTGTGATCATCTGTGGTCAATGCACAACTAAGCAAAAATGTAAAGACTGACAAATATTTACAATTATATTTAAGGATATTTAAAGATATATTGAAATACAAATATGAGAGACACAATACCTAAATAAATGGTAACTTCACTTAATTCACATTAATGTGAAAGATCACAGGTTACAGTTAAAATAACTGGACTAAAATATGATATGCATACAATTGCCAATTAAATATACAAAGGCGAGAAAATGCAGAATAATAAACTGCCAGCTGTGCTGTCATTCATGTTAAAAAAATGGAGTAGGCTCAAAGTGACAGCTTAATAAATCAATCCTAATTTTATTTTAATTTGGAAACATTTTTTACATAAAATGTAAGAATGCTGCCAATGAATATTTTCATGAACTATATTTGTTAAGACATGGTTTGGATGTTATCCTATTATACATTTTAAAAGGTTTTTAAGAAAATTAAAATTATGTAAATATCAAGATTAAAAAGAAAATGTGAGTAACCATCTGTGCAAAGAAATCTTGTATAAACTGTCTGCATCTGTTTATACTGCATTTTTATAGTAAGAGTAGTGTCAAGTGTTTTTTTATGTGTATTTATATTTTATTATTATGCCTTTACTGTTTTGAACAGACGTCCCTCTAGGGAGGGGGCTTCTACCATGTTCATTATTGCCATAATAGGCAATACAAATGGATGGAGATAGAAATAAAATATTTTTAAATAAAGCCAGTTTTTTTTTCAAACTGAAAGTATGTCACAACTATTTGTGCCTCAATGAAACAGGTCCCAACTTGACTCAGAACAGAGAAACAATATATATTTAAACATAAATAGCGACATCATATTCACACAAAAATAGCAAAAGACTCCATAGCATTGATCTGATTCAAGTGAACAGTGAATTATACCACATATCCATTTACCAACCTGCCTGTTTTAGCTCAGTTTGTATGAACCCAGAACCTAATAAATGAAAGGCAGTTTCCTGCCTACAACAGAGTATCACACCGTTACCAGGTAAGCACATAGACCACAGCAAAGGATAATTTTAATGTAAGTAGTACAGCATTTTGGAGAAGTAAAGTTTGTATGCTCTTTCTGTATCTGCATGGATTGCTCTTCTGGTATTTTGTTTTTCCTTTTATTAATTTTGAAGATCTCCATTTTAATTGAATTGCTGACTGAAAAGGTGTTCTTGCACCTAGTTCATTTAGAGCAGCTATTTCGAGGGCTGGAGTAATTTCATATATAGTCCAATTTGTTTAAGTTGAGCAAAATACAAATAAACCAAGATCTGGTACCAAGCAAACCCTGGAACGGTCCACATGAGGTATGCATGTGATCTGACCTGAGGCCAGTCTAAATACTTTACTTACTGTGCATTATAGGTAAAATCTGAGCATGCCATGGTGGTCATGCTAGGCCATTGCAGTCGGTAATCTTGAAACAAATACCAGTCAATCAGAGCAGCAAATTCAGGCTCAGAGACCCTGTCTCTCTAGCAGTTGTCCATGTCAGACTCTATGCCCTAAGGTGTTTTTGACATTATTACGCCAAAATTACATACCCAAAAATAAATGGCTATCATTCTGCTTATGTAATAAAGGAGATGAAAATGACTGAAGTCTAGCGAGTACAACACTCCAAATTTTTAAACGTATTTGTAGTATATGAGTAAATAAAACACAAAAAAGGGATTACTTTTTAAAAACCTGAATTTTACAGTACATAAACATGACAACCCTGAAATGAATTGTCTTTTCTGCCCCAGTCTATCAGCTATCATTATAACAAGTTTAGATGTCATATCCCTTAGTATTGCAAAGGTAGATTATTTGGCACACGGTGTCTCCCTGATTGGAAACACTGTACAAGTTTCTTTCACCTAAATAAACTCTCAAAGCAAGTATTGCAGTTGCAGTTATATTATATACACACAAATACACACAGCACACTTTATATCACTCTGAAGCAACAAGTAAACAGTTTGTAACTTATTGTGACCCCTAGAGGGCATTGGAGCACCCAAACTGTAGTCACAACTGCACAGATACAAGTCCCAGGTGCAACACACATTGTATTATACAAAATACCTTACAAAAAGGCTTTGACCGTGATACCTTTCTTTCTTCTCCTCCACACCTCACAAGCGAGCTTTTTCCATCCTCCACACTTGACTCTAGTTCACCTGGATGAGGTCAAACAGATTCTTTTATATTGTACCCTGGAGTACAATAGGCAGGCATGCCCACTTCTGCACTGGCGTCTTCTGCATCTCTGTCTTCTGCCACTCTCTTGGCTATGGCAGAGAACACTCTGTCACTCTTTTTGCTCATTTGCCACCTTGGAATACTGGACACGTAAAGGGAGGCAGTTCATATGCCATCCATTACATTATGTACATATAATTATGTACTCATCTAAACCTTTATTTTCAAAATTATTTTTCATGTTAATCCAAAGGAAACCTTATATTTTCTACACTTGTCCTGCCTTCTGTTGCAGTTGCCCCACATAAATTTAGTGTGTTTTCATTTTTTTTTTGTTATTGTTGTTTTTTTCTGGCATTTCACATCTGGACTAAATGAAGTGCATACACACATTTTCATATCAGCTTCTTCCAGTGCTGAGTTACATGGCTGGGGACAATGCCTTTGTGGGTAGCCCTGGACGCAGGGCAGGAAACAGATACACATACACCAAAACCAGTCTTTCTCTGCCACTTTTGGGTCACAGGTGGCAATCGCAAGCACATGAGATTTGTTCACAATATAATCTGTTCCATCCGACGTTGATTCTTATTATGCTCACTTCATTCATGCATTCGCATCAACCTCCAACATCCCATTTCCCTTTTGTAATTGTCCTATTTTCTGCCTTCCCTGGGTTGCTGATGTGGTTGCTGAGAGTCAATCGAGCACAATTACAAACAGGACAAAATCAAATGGCGCTGTCTGTGCCATTGGTGGGTGGCAGGATTGAATATACCATGAATAAAACACTAGGTGAAACAACTAGTCTCCGCTTTCCGGGGGTGGAGAGGTGGTTTGGTTGTTAAAGTGTGAAGCGAGCGTGAAAAAGCATAAAATCATATGGCACCATCTATCCATTTGGTGGAGGGGCAGGGAGGAATATACTATGAACAAAACACTAGCCGAAATGTGTGCTTGTGACACACCGACATGAGCAGTGTAATACAGTGATATTTAGTCGAGAAGGTGGTGGGGGATCCCCCCCCCATTAAACCATGAGTAGAATAGTGGTGTGACATGGCGTGACTCAATGACATTAGATCGAAGAGCGGCCGCCTGTGAAAGTTTGCATGCTGTGATTCAGTGACATTCAATCATCAGGGAATGGGGGTCCTCACATGAAACTGTGCAGCATGGTACAAATAAATTTGAGTGAAGAGTGGTCCCCCATGAAATACTGCGTGGCCAGTGACATGAAACTTGAAGCAGGTCTGCAAAAAAAGTTGAAACTGGAAGATCACTGTTCCGAAAACTGACATAGGGAGAAAGTGCAGCAGACAGTGTCCAGGTGAGGTAATTGAACCCATGACTCTTGAAGCTTGAACTGTAACTGTGCACGCTGCGAAGCTGCAAATTTATATAAAGAAGTACTGACAAACCAATCATATCATCGAGTCCTTCATTCTCAATTCAAAAATGTGATTCAAGGTCTTTATATTCCATATCACTAGCATTCTATAACTTTTCTAGGACTTCCTCAACAATAGGTTTTATTTTATGAAGAACATATTTCCCTTCTACAAACTCTTATTGCAAAGATGAGCTGTCAATATGCAATATATTTTTTGTAGTTTACGCACAGCTGTGACATGTTAATAAATTACCAATCATAGACAATAATACATCATTGAAAACTTCTGAAACTCAGATATCCAGCAGCAATGAGTGTTTGATTTTATGAGGCACAACATAGGTAGGATCTTTGATAAGCAGATTTACTCAGATAACCTGCTCGTGGTCAGCGAGATCATGTGGTTATTTAAATGTTCTGTATGTCATGTAGACATTACAGGTGTAACACTAGAGGGCATAACAGTTCCTCAGACATGACCACAACAACACAAGTCCTAGGTATAAATACAAGTGTTTATATTCACAAATACCTTAGAAGGGCTTCCAAAGGTGACACAACTACAAGTATTCTCTCTTCTCTTACTTTTCTCACTGCTTTCACTTCTCCAGGTGAACTTTTTGCATCTTCCACTTGACTTAATCATCTGGATGAGGTTGAGTGCCTTCTTTAATCTTAGACCCAGAAGTACTTCTGGTGCTGGCCTGTTGGAATGACTTCTGGGTCAAGCAGGAGTCCGCGAAAGCAGGGATCACAAATCCCCACAGCACCCCCTGGTGTCACCCATAGAATGCAACACGGCTGGTCCACAGCACTTCAATTCCCAGCGTGTCCCTTGGGGTACTGAGGCCCAGGAATGTTGCCATCTAGCATACTTGGTGAGATCATAGATACATCCCATTGTCTCCCCTTCTCTTTCCAATATACTGGCCTCCCGGCCAGGTAAATATCTCTACTCTATGACCATCAGGAGGCTAACACATTCTCAATAGCATTGACATCTTTTTCCAGCCTCTTGAAAAGAATTTGAAATGCTCTGTTTTACCTTTCTCCTGCCCTTTCAGCCAGGTAATGGACCAGCGCCCATCCTGCACGAGTTGCTATCACATGGGTGCTGTCCATTACACAGGATAATCAGCACAATTTTGGACCACATTCAACCCTTCTAACAAATCCAAAAGGTGTCCCAGTTCTGGCTGTTCTAAAATAGTTATTTCAATCTATTACCCTGTAATGTGAGGCATGTGGTCATTAATCCTGACGTCCATGGCTTAACTCACAAGCCAGTCCTAACCACCCCAATTTCAAATTATAAATGTGTTAAATATTTACAATATTTTTTTTAATGAAATGCATTATGTGTGAAAGATAAGTAGAGTAGCCAATGAGAGATGAGTGGAAGAACCTGAAAATAAAGAGTAGTCGAGAGCGGAAGTCGGGTGGAAAAAGTTAGAAGGCGGCCCCTTTTATCACACCCCGGATGGGCTCCAGCTGCTTCCCGGCATTCCTCCGCGGACACGCCCCAGTGTGGCGGAAGTGCCGGCTGCGCACCCGGAAGCCCTCCGGGTGTCCCCTGTCTTCTTCCCCCCAGCACTTCCTGGTGTGGCGGAAGTGCTGGGCTCCAGGGTTCTTCAGGCACCGGGGCGCCGCCTGGCGGTGGCCACGGGCCCCTACAGGGTTGGGCTTCCAAGCCCCCTACCCGAGGCCACCAACAAAACCAGGGCGGTCGCCCCCTCCTGGTCGGGAGGAGGAACCAGCCCTCCTCCGGTCCCCTCGGGCATCCCGGCTGGGCTCCACCCCCAGCCGCCTGTGACAATGGTGACAAAGAAGGGAGCCTCTTTCTTTCAAATAAGAGGCACTTTTCTTGTTTAGATTTTTCATTACAAAATAGCACTAATTATTGCAGCAAAATTGAACTTGACTGTCATCCTACATGCTTTTTTTGAAGTCACATTTATGTTTGTAAGAAATTCTGCAAGCTCCCAGATTCATAAAATTTGACAAGTATAAATCTGTTAATGCGAGGTGTTCTTTGTCGACATAATCTTCTAATGCATGTGTTCCAATAATAGAAAACAGACTAGAGGATAAAAGAAATTATGAAATCTGTCATTATATCCGGGAGATCGTTCAACATGGTACGATTTAAAAAATCTAGTATGGACTTGATATTGTTCATTTTGTATTTGTGCGGAACATTTGCATTAGGTGATAATTTATAAACTGTCTATTTAGCACAGACTAGAGTTATTCTCTGATGCAGTACTAAAGTATTACACTAGCACTTAACATATCCGGGCAGCAGGGTAGCACAGTGGTTACATATTGCTGTTTCACAGCTCCAGGGACCCAGAATGTTAATTCCTGGCTCAGTAACTGTCTGTGTGGAGTTTGATTGTTCTTTATATCTGTGTTGTTTGCTCTCTTGATATTTCAGTTTCTTCCCAAAGTTTAATTGTCAGCTGTAAATTTATCTGGTGTGATTGACTGTGTGTATATGGATTTGCTACTCATCCAGAACTGGTTGCTTATGCTCAGACTTGCAGGGATGGGCTCTGGCTACCCACAACTCTATAATAATAAAGTCTGTTATGAAAATGAATGGATATGCTGTATCAATGTGTAATATCATAATGTAACACAGTGAGCTTCTTCAAGTGTATTAAATTAGCACATTTACAGGAAACATCTTAGTGTTTTACCTCTAAATGGAAGGCTCTCTTCTGTTAGCTCCTTTCAAGCCCCACAGCTAATTTTATCTCACTTTGTAGCTTAAACAAAAGCTAAATGAACTAGACATCTTATTTAATTATATAACCAAATATAGGGTGGTCCAGATCTAATTATGCAATTTTCATTACACTATAACTTAGTAAGTTTATTACATAGAAAATCACCCAAAAAATCCTGGACAATCGAGAAGTGTGTGAACTGACGACATGAAGAATCGTCCCCGCATAAATCAAAGTCATCCAGACGATCTGGTTCTGCATAATTAGATCTGGACCACCCTGTACAATAAGTATTGTTAGACAGGCAGAAATCTGTTGTATTTACCTGTGTGTCCCTGAAGTAAAAGCTGAGGTCAGGTAAAGTCTTATGAGTTTCAGTATGGATTGCATGAAAATAATTAATCTAGAAACAGGATTTTTCATTGGATAAATGACCATAAATTTGCCCCAGCAAAAATATCAAGTACATCCATATTGTTAAGTGTATTGGAGTGTCAGGTAACCAGCAAACTGTTGTTAAACAAGAAACATAGGAGCATAAGTGCTTGTATCTCATATCAGAAAAGCACTTATGGGAAACATAAAAGTACTGTATATTTGATAGTCAAAAAATTAAGCTAGAATAGAAGAAATAAAGCTGTATTATAGTGTGCATTACAACACCTGCGAAATACCCTGAAGTCATTTCTATTTGGGGATTATGACCACCTGCCATCGATGCACATTTATTCATGTGGCCAACTATTTATTTAAATAGGCTTACAAAACCGTGTGTTCAGTGCAACAGTTTAATATATCTACACTTGAATTTATACTATTGTGTATCTCAGGGATGTTTATGTCTGTGTTTTTGTGTTTTGTAAAGTTTTCTTCATGAAAATACTAGGGTCAGTATCTTTTTAGGTACAGTACACATGATAGGAGAAAATTAGTTCATGAATTCATCTTTTCTCCAAAACTGCTTAAGTAATGGAGGGATGGAATCTTACCTTGTAGCCACAGGTCCAAAGGAAGAACCAAGAATGAAGGCCCGGGTTGGCGCCACACTTCTTGAGACACTGCTAGGAGCCACTGTCGATAAAATACCTGAAAATGAGACGCGGAAGACAAGGACACACAAAGTCAAGAAGTAGTGTTAGTATGCAGGTGCTTTTATCACACAAAACAGTCAAGGATTCAAATCTCCTTGGTGTAAACTAAATATAAATAAAATTAAAAGTTATCATTGCTGAGGTTAAAAAGGCCAAAACCAAACAATAGGTACTCCGAAATCGATTGAGTTTAAAATCAATAGCAGAAAAATATCTGAGTCATGATGTTTCCTCTCTAAAAACTGAGGTCTTCTGTGCTTTCCCAGATGGAACCCTGCAGTATGAGGAGATGTCTTCCCAACAAGCACAGCCAACCATTAAATCCTGACTAGGGACCCCTGTCGTTAGTTGCTCAGCATTCTGCACCAAGCTTTGTTCCCTCTGGCATTGCCATTCCCTTGACATCCACAGAAGCAAATGGTTGCTCTACCTTTTCAAGGTGCTCAACCAAATTCAAAATATACCCCTCGGGCATTGGCCAAACCGTAACTCTTGGGGCCACTCCCGACTGCCTGCCTTCACTCCTGCAGTACCAGCTCCTCTGTGATCCAGCACTTTCTTACTTTTAGTTTTGTTTTTTCTTTAACCTCCAATCACTCATACCTTTCTGCTTTTATCGTTCTCCCTTCTCTTGTGTGTCAGCTTCTTTTTAAACCGCTATGGGATGCAAGTGCGGCAATCATGACTTTGGCGCTAACAAGGGGACAGGTCAATCCTGCAAGTTCACATATGAATGCTGGATCATCCATTCCCACATCCGCCTCTGGAGCTGCTCTGCCATGCTACCTACACCACACCCGAAAACTTGAGTGTGTTGGTTGTTTATTCTTTTAAATTGCACATTCCATAGACCCACTATATCACACCAACACTGAACAGAGCATCAGTCCGTCACACGATAGCAACATAATAATCTTAAACTTGCTTAATTCAAATAAGGGTTGCAGGAGGCTGTAACAAGGCAGGAACCAGCCCTGGACCTGGCACTAGTCTATCGTAGGTCCAACTTATATGTGCAGCCACACTCCTAGGGCCAATTTAAAGTCACCCGTTACCTTAACCTGCATGTCTTTAGGGGTGTGGGAGGAAAGTACCCAGAGGACAATGCATACGGATAAGTAGATAACATTTAAACACACTGACAAAAGCATTGTCTGGGATCTGAACCTTGCATGCTGGATCCATTAGGTAGCAGCATGAGCCACTGCCCTGCTATATCACCCAACATCTAGCATTACCTTTAACAGGGTTTTATTGTAATTTGTCAGGGAAAACAATAAATTAAAACACACATTCACTGGTACACATTTGTCTGAAATTAAGAATCTGCATGGAGAGTAATTACCAGGCATTTGCTTAAGTCGCTCCTGGTAGAAACTTTAATTGTGGTGACTTTATTCATTGCCTACTAAGCAGCAGTATTAAATTAATTAATGGTTAGAATTTGCCTCTAATTAAGTTTTTGTTTGGGCCTGCAGCTACAGGTGCTACTTATCTTAGATTCTGTGGTTACAACATCTGAAAAAAACAATAGAATACTTTTTACTGTATATTTAATTCCATTATCATATTTGAAAAGAATATATACCAAAGAAATGGACTGAGCTATCTTCACAGAAGTAGCATATCTGACCACACAAATGTTTCTACTGTATTCAGCTATGTTTGCAATAGATTCTCTAATTAAAGGCCTTGTTATAAAACATGGCAGACACCGATATGAAAGACTGTTCTACCACACTAAGCTTGGTAACACAATATTATTATGACAGTTCTGTCAGTTTGACAGAGCAGCAACAAAATAATGAGTTTTACTATCTCTGTTACTGTCAAGACTCTATGCCGCCTACAGCACAGACATTATATCCTCAATCTGCAAAAGTGTCACTCATTGGATTTTACTGGAAACGGTTATTACTGTTAAACAATTGCACATCTCGACCATTCAAAAGCTTTAAGAGTTTAAAAAGAAAACAAAACACTAATTAGTCATTAAGGAGTTTACCTGCTTTGTAATATTTGTAGTTATATCTTCATTGTTCCAGCACTGAATGGATTAAAGCCCCAATTAATTCCTTTTCTTTCAGCATATTAAGCTAGCCCTTAATCCGTTAGCGGATTACATAAAGCTTAATTGTCTTATTAACATCTACACACCCAAGAATAGTTCTTTTTATAACATGCTATGATTATGATGATAAACCTAAATAAAGAAAACATTTGATTTATGTTTTTATTCATCTTCTTACTTTAAATGTATACTAATTTAAGTTGTGCAGGTTTGTTAAAATGAGGTAAAATGCACAGATTTTGAATTTGTTTGTGAGTAACAATCTCAGCAAGTGAGCTAAATTTGCAACATCATGATGCCACAATTCCAACAAAGTAAGTCTTTATTTTATTCTTGTTTAAGTAAGTGAAAGAAAAACTGTAGGTAGAGGTCGACATTTTCATTTAGAACCTTACAAAACTGAAGAGAAGATATCTTAC
The DNA here is from genome assembly GCA_026402145.1 of Polypterus bichir lapradei. Classification (NCBI taxonomy): domain Eukaryota; kingdom Metazoa; phylum Chordata; class Cladistia; order Polypteriformes; family Polypteridae; genus Polypterus; species Polypterus bichir. The sequence continues at coordinate 2,367,989 of JANRMT010062836.1, forward strand.
AATAGCCATGGTACCTTTTGAAGACAGTGTGGTAGGATAATTTAAAAATATTTGCTATCTCTTGCCCTACGTGTGCCTTCAGCGTCTTGCCTTTATATTCGCATGTTTGAATGTCTCTTAACCATCGCTTCCTCTCTGAAGCGTGTTCCCATAAAGCCTGCTTCTCAGACTCTGACATTATTTCCAAGACACTTTTCTCACCTCCTGTATACTTTTACACTTGCCATCTTTGAAGGTGACTCTCTCAGCATGTCTCATATGCTTTTACTCTTCCTCATGCATCTCACACATCCTCTTTTATCCTGTCACCAAAAGAGAAACTGACAGATCCCTTAGAGGGACTAGACTCATAGACCATAGTATTTTATTATGTAGTAGGTATACAGGGCTGATCATCTTGAGCATAATCAACCCCTAAACCCCTGATCAAACACTTTATACCCTTACACAGGGCATCTGGGACTGGTATTCAAAGGCAACCTAACTTTTAAAAAGTACACCATCACAAAATGTTTTACAAAATGCATAAAAGTGCAATTCAATTGTTGTGAACTGAGAGTCCCTAAAGTCCCATAAATACTTCTAAAATTGCCCTTTACCATCAAAACTCAGACTAGAAGCAAAAAGTGCATTGAAAAATCTTTACAAAATAAAGGATTTACTTTTAACAAAAATATTCTGTAGCACGAGAATCTGAGGCAAGACCATCCAGAGCAAACACTGTCCCAATAAAGAATCCCAAGGCAAAGTCAAAATCAGAGCCCAGGTTCAGAAAATCACAAATAAGCACAACACAAGTAAACACTCCGCTTCCTAGCACATTCAAAATCACCTGCCAGGAACTATGGGAGATGCCCCAGATTTATAGGGCAGAGGGAAATTCCTGCCAGTGATTGGTAGATGGTAACACCTCTTGGGGGACCTCTCACAAAACACATGGGACATAACCAAGACATTTTATAGTCACAGACAAACACAAAGATTAATGTACATAAAAACAAAAGCATCATTAACATAAAAATTATATATATATATATATATATATATATATATATATATATATATATATAAATACTTTTTAAAAACCACGTTTATATTAAGTCAAAAAGTGTACCAAAAAGTAAAAAATAAGTCTCTCATACATCACTCGTAAAATAAAAGCGAGGGCGCACTTGTTAAGATTTTATTAATTGATGAAAAGAGCCCACACTTTTATTTTAAAAGTGATGTATGAGAGGCTTATTTTTTACTTTTTGGTACACTTTTTAACTTAATATAAGTGTGGTTTTTAAAAACATATTTTTTATATATATATTATTTTCAACTTTTTAGTCTTGGGTTTGTTTTAGTATAATTTTGTAATCAATATTTTAACACTTCCTATAACATTTTCTATCCGTTACTTGCGCTATCTATTGGTGAACTATTATTCATTTGAAAATGTCATTTCTTAATTAACATTATTTTAATTGGATTAATTGATCAATTAATGAAACTGATTATTGATTCATGTATTGTCATCGGAAGTAAGTGTGCAAAATTTCAAGTCATTTGGACGATAGGAAGTGGGTTAAATATCGATTACAAGAATTGTACCAGACAACAAACAGGTGAAGTTAAAAAAAAGTGTGGTAATAAATGGCACAAAAATGGACAAAACACACTAGATGCACAACTTTGAACTCCAGCCAGGGGAGAAACACTGGCTGAAACAAGATTTCAGTGCAACAAGATGTGATATGAGAAAATTGCAGGGAACATATCAAATACAGAAAAGAGTAAAGCATAAATATTAAAAAATAAACTGAGTAACACCACCAGTAGGTTGCCAAGTACTGCTGTTAGTTAACTCTACCAGTCAATATTAGTAATTTGGGAATAAAAAGCACAAAAAATACAATAACCAGAATACCTGATCTAAGAGGCAAAGCAAAAAATGGTGGGATTTCATAACAATATAATAACAAATGAAACTTTATGGAGGAATCTAGAGAAAAGCCAAGCAAAATGACACCTTTTATTGGCTAACTAAAAAAATTACAATATGCAAGCTTTCGAGGCAACTCAGGGCCCTTCTTCAGGCAACATGTAATCTTGGAATCTAGGAAGACCGTAGTAGCATCAAAACTAAGGCTAACACACTGAGGCTTTGGAATTGAGAGAAAGGAAGCATCAGGCTATCTAGCTGTTTCGGACAGGTTTATTAATAGTGCCTGAATGAACATGATTAGTTATGCAATTTAGCACAAAACTATAAAAAACACAAACTGTTAGAAAAGTGTAACACCTACAACAATATATGCAATATAATAATGATTATATAATAATATAAGGAATTATTGTACCTATGCCAATATATCTGTTAAAATTGGCTAGGGATAATGCAGGGAAAGTGGAAGAACGCATTATACAGGCTGATAGCTGTGAGACAAAAGACCAAATACCACATCTGAGCACACAGAGGTGGAATGATTGACATACAGTACACTCTTGCTCCAGCAACTATTGTGGTATGTTGCCTACCAACTGTACAAGTATGAAACTTTCCTGACCATGTGCCCTTCCATCTAGTTTGGTAGGTAATGTACAATCGGCTAAACTGTTACAGAGAGATACAGGCTTGGGCAGATGCAATTTAATGTAATTTAATTTAGTGTTATTAAAAATAATTCTTTACAGAGGAAATACAAATATCAGATTGGAATATACCATAGGAGGCCTGAAACTTGAAAGTACACCTAATAAGAGGGGCCTAGAACTCACAGTAGATTCATTACTACATCAAAACAGTGTACAGAAGTGATCAAAAAAGCGAATAGGATGTTAGGTTATATATCGTGATGTGTGGAGCACAACTGAATGGAAGTTATGCTTAAGTTATATAACATGAGTGTGTGATTCCTCACCTGGAATACTGTGTTCAGTTTTGACTAGGCTGATTCCGGGACTAAGTGGTATGAGCTATGAGAATGTTCTTATGTTCTAATGAAGATAGACTCCTGGCCAGAATTGGGGTGGATTTAACTGTCATTGTCCACATTGGAAGAAATAATATAGGTAAGTGAAGGCTGCTAATTGTACTTGCCAATTATAAAGAGCTATATGCTAAGCTGAGAAGCAGCACTCTGGCAAATTCGCCTCCCCTGTTGTTATGTTTATGTCATGTGATAATCCAGGAAAGGCTGACAAGATCAGAAGGTTTAATGCTTGGCTTATGCCTTGCTGTAGAACAGAATGGTATAGGTTTATGAGATAGGATATGTACTGCCATGATGGGCTATACTTGGACTGGAGGGAATGTGATTATTGGGAAGATGCAAGAGTAGGTTAGTCAAGGCTTAATTAAAGTAGGGATTGCTGGAACAGAGATATACGACAGGCCAGGTTTAAAGGCTCATGTAAGGGAACGGATGGTAACAATCTACTCTATATACAGTATATAAAATACTAAGCCTAAAAATGCAACGATTTTATTTGACGTTTTTATGTCACGTTTTTTCTTATGCTTTAAATCGGGCTTATTTTAAAACCTACATATATATGTTTGGTATCATTCTTTTTAGAATTTTTCGAACTTTAATGTACTGTTGTTAGTTTTTCAGATTCTTATTCTGTTTTTAAATTATAAACTAAAAAATATAAAGAACTCACATCCCACGAGACAAAACTTTGTGCCAAAAGATTTAACCACGCCCAGAGCCAGGAAATAAATGACAAAGAGTAGGACAGCTGCTGTACAGGCTTTTAAATGTTCATTTAAATGCACGTCCGTGCAAGATACAGATCACGCAGCACAGCAGTAACAGCAAGCCAGCAGCTGATCGAGCAAAGAGGAGGTAAAAAAAACGGTATTTGTTTCCCATTGTATCACCATTTAAGAGGGGGTTTCGGAGTTCAGCTCCCTTCTTCACAACGCGAGCAGCAGAGATGCAAAGTGGCTGGCGCATAGCACAGGCCAGGAGGGTTGCCGAGCGAAGCGAGCAGGGGGGAACCCCCTAGTAATCATATAAAAAGTACCTTTGAAATTAATAGCAATAAGCCAGAGTTATAAAAATTAAGAATACACTAAAATTAAGCTGCCTTAATGTTAAAATATTAAAAATAAAATTAATGAATAGATAAAATAGATGAGAACGTTGTAGTGGAGTAGACCTGAAGACAATGTAATATTGATGGATGCATGTTATTTAGAAAAGACAGGAAAAACTGAAAGGGGGGACATGATTTATATATCTGTCTATTATTGTCTGCCTCAAATAGGTAAAGAGCTGAATCTTAGGAAGGATATTGGTTTCAGCAAGAAAGCAGCTAGAATTAAAGCCTGACATTGAGGGAGCAGTACAGACATAAATAATCCATCTATCCATTTTCCTAATTCTTATCCAGGGCAGGGTCAAAGGGCGACTGCAGTCTATCTCAGCAATCATACGGTGCAAGGCAGGAACAATACCTAGACAGGGCGCCAGTCTATCATAGGATGCGCACAACCCTGCACTAGGGCCTATTTACCAATGCCAATTCACCTAACTTGCATGTGTTCGTACTGTGGAAGGAAACCAGAGCACCCAGAGGAAACCCAGACAGACACAGGGAAAACATGCAAAATTTATTCTGGAAACACCCAGGACACAGACCTGGGTCTCCTTACTGTGCTAATCAATATGAATAGTAATAATTTCATAGATCAGTAAGGATAATGCTGTTGATGCATATACAGGCAGATTATAGAAACCATATCAGTGAAACCTCATATTCTTGGTGCCTTTAAAATGAATTGTTCTCACATACTGATTGGGAATGCAAGGGGTATTCAGCATAAATTAACAGATTATATATTGCCTTCATATCTTTATTACACATACTACAGTACATTAACTTACTGTCTGCTTTTTGAGACACATTAGGGAATCTCAAAAAAAGATAATTCTTTCTAATATCATCATATACTGCATGTGGCTCTTCCCACAACAGGTATACTAAGTCAGAAATATAAATAAATGAAAAAATAAAATGGGCTTTAGTGGAAAAACAATCTGGAATTTGTTTTAGGCTTATCTGTCACCTGTAATAAAGACAATTACAATGTTTTATTTCCAACATAAATAAAACATATGAATGTTATTACATTTAAAAGGCCTGTGTGTTATAGTGATATGCCACACAGACTCTTTCTGTATTTATTTCATAGCATATCCAGCATTTATGGAATTTGTTACATTTTAGCATGATGGAGTGTATAAAAATATTAAAGGAATGATGTGTATTCCATTTTTTGGATGTAGCCTAAGAACAGATGTTTTACATGGTAGATCTTATCTTGATAGGAGAGCAGTATGTACATGGAATAGAGCTAGGGAATAAAGTAGAAGAGTAAGATAACAATTCTTCAGTCATCTCATGCTTTATAAATCACTGCATATGGTATTATAATTAAGTTACACCAAGAGACCCACATGAGACACAATCTATTGAGCATCAGGCATTTTTCAAGAATTGTGTTTTAATGTGAATGAGATTGTCAGTGAATCATGGCTGCAGCATTTTTTTGCGGATTCATTTGACAGTGTCAAATGGGTGAAGGTTTGGAAACATTGTTGAACTGCTCACAATCATTATGTAGATGTGTTTTAAGTAATTTCTTAAAGGAAAGTTAGTAGTAAGGTGTTGTACCATGTTAGCCATTATGGATGCAATAAGAAGTTAAGCAAAATTACATCTTGTATTGGCTAACTGAACTGATTGCAATATGCAAGCTTTCGAGGCAACTGAGGCCCCTTCAGGGAGGATGTAATCAAGAAGATGGGGCCTCAGTTACCACGAAAGCTTGCATATTGTAATTAGTTCAGTTAGCCAATAAAAGGAGTCATTTTGCTTGACTTCTCATGAAAAAGAAAGTTAGAAGGCATGAAGTTTGATAAAAACAAAAAACAAAAACTATTGACTATGAAGGTGTCAGTCAAGGAGCCATCTTAAATACGTTGCTGTATCACCGAATGAGCATCTGAAAATTGGACAGCAAATGGCATTGCCAAAAAACAGGAAGTATGCTCCTCTAAAAAAAAATATAAAAAGCAGTCAATGGTTAATCAATGAGCAGGAGGATATGGATCCATTTAAGAAAATTTCAAATATGTATTTCCCTCACTGCAACAAGAAACTACACAAACAAACATGAATCTCTAAAAACCTAAATTAAAATCTTCTAGCATTTAGTGTCTGTTAACATAAAAGTGTTGCTCTTTGAAAAAACATGTTTCAGCACTAAACTACATTTTTTTGGTTATACAAAAGGTTGATTCTGTAAATTCCATTATAAAAAATGATATTCCATTACAAAATAAATACATCTTTTTAACAAGGCCCAAGACGTGGCTTGACGTCAAGTGGCAAGTTATGGCCTTTAACAGGTCCTCTGACAGCCTATAAAAGAAAAATAAGCAGAGTGGCATGAGGAGTTTGAATAAATGGTGAATATCACACTTCTTTTGAGTTATTCTGTTAAGCATCTGGCACACCACATGGCCTTGATATATCATGCTAATACGATTGTCTGTAATATATTATCTCCTATATGGTCTTCAAGGTGGATCCAGTTTTGTAAGGCAGGTAACAGAATTCAGTTTCTGAAGTGAAAATTACACCCCAGTAGTTAAGATGACAGGCGTTGGAGCTGTCCATCATCCAGATCAATGAAAAGAAAGTCAAAAGTATCTGCCTAAAAATTTTGCAAAACTATTAATCTTGGTTGCGGTGAGTGTTAAATAACTGCTGTTTTATATTTTGATTACTGCTGCTAACCTTTTTACTAAATACATAACTTCTCAAACACGACTTTCTTCTTCAATTTGACACACATATCATGCATATTTATAGATTTAACATTGTTTGCATTAGGATAACACTCTGTTTTGCAGGTATAATTTACACTAAAATGGTTATTGCTTCTGGAATGATTAAGCAGTTTGCCCAGCATAAAGTGTGATCCATGCCCCATCTGTTTTCTGTGCAAGAAATATTATCATGTGAGTTAAATTGGAAATATTTTGGAATAGGTACAGATTATTTTGAAAGTAAGTCCTTTAACACAATTGTCATCATTGACATGATTTCGCAAACTAACATTCCTTCCAGCTTGAAATCATGTATGCAAATGCTGAGCACAACCAGATGCTCATCATTTTGCCTACTATAGCTGAAAGAAATCTCAATGATGCTGAGACAAGGCTGTTTGTTGGGACATGTGTGGCAGGAACCTTGGTCATGAAGAGTTTTGTTTTGTCAAATAAGGAATGAAATACTCCAGGATAACGGTGGAAATTAAGAAGACAACAACATTAAAAAAAAATCTGTATGCATTGAGGTCTGGCGATTCTGGAACAATCTACCAAATCAACTGCAAAGCCTGGCACAATGTATGCATTGTCTGGGTGAGATATTGGAATAACTTAGCTATCAGCTAACCAAACAAACTTCACAAACTGAATCATTTACTCATTTTTTCATATTTCTTGTTCTTGTCTTACTTTTTATGTTTCAGTAGTAACATAATATGATACTGGCATGAGAAAGGAAAGATGTGATCAACCAGGAGCAAATGTAGAGGTTACCATATACAGTGGAACCTCGGTTCGCGACCATAATTCGTTCCAGAACTTTGGTCGTAAACCGAGTTGGTCGTGAACCGAAGCAGTTTCCCCCATAGGATTGTATGTAAATACAATTAATCCGTTCCAGACCGTACAAACTGTATGTAAATATGTAAAAATATGTAAAGATTAAGCACAAATATAGTTAATTACACCATAGAATGCACAGTGTAATAGTAAACTAATGTAAAAACATTGAATAACACTGACACAAAACACCCAGGCTCCCTGATCAGCTATATGAGCTGGCTCGCTTGCGCTCTCTCTTTCTCTCTCTGTAGCACATACACCACCAAAGCCCCTCCCTCCCTACCTCAGCTACAGGAGCAGCCTGGCTCACGCGCGCTCTCTCTCTCTGTAGCGCGAGCGTGCGTGCGCACACACACACACCCCTATCCCCCCACCATCCCTTCCCTTTCAGCTGCCCGTGCTGTCTAATCTCTCTGTAGCAGGTGCTCGCGCAGCATTTTTTTTTAAATGAGTTAAGCACAGCAGAAAAAAAACATTGCACAAATCCGAACTGCATTTAAAAACCAACTCACAAGCAACCAAAAAGTAACATTGCAACAAATCACACGATGAAGTCCTCCATGTAAACAATTTTTTTAATGAGTTTTAAGCACAAGGAAAAAAGCAAACATTTGAAAAAAGAGAAATGTAACATCGCACCTAATCGCGCTATGAAAAACTCCATCTGTAAACACTTTCACGAGTTTTAAGCACAAGGAAAAAAGCGAACATTTGAAAAAAGAGAAAAAAAACATTGCAACAAATCGCGCTATGAAAAACTCCATTTGTAAACACTTTCATGAGTTTTAAGCACA
>JANRMT010062836.1:2376558-2447702 GCA_026402145.1 Polypterus bichir lapradei
TGGATTTTAGGAGGCCCAGGCCCCTCATGGACCCCGTGATTATCAGAGGTGACTGTGTGCAGAGGGTACAGACCTATAAATATCTGGGAGTGCAGCTGGATGACAAATTGGACTGGACTGCCAATACTGATGCTCTGTGTAAGAAAGGTCAGAGCCAACTATACTTTCTTAGAAGGTTGGCGTCCTTCAACATCTGCAATAAGATGCTGCAGATGTTCTACCAGACGGTTGTGGCGAGTGCCCTCTTCTACGCGGTGGTATGCTGGGGAGGCAGCATAAAGAAGAAGGACGCTTCACACCTACAAATTAGTGAGGAAGGCAGGCTCTATTGTAGGAATAAAGCTGGACAGTTTAACATCTGTAGCAGAGCAACGGGCACTAAGCAAACTCCTGTCAATCATGAAGAATCCACTGCATCCACTGAACAGTGTCATCTACAGGCAGAGGAGTAGCTTCAGTGACAGACTTTTGTCACTGTCTTGCTGCATTGACAGACTGAGGAGATCATTCCTCCCCCACACTATGTGACGCTGCAATTCCACCCGGGGGAGAAAATGCTAACATTATTCAAAGTTATTGTCTGTTTTTATTACTCTTTAATATATTTTTTTTTTGTATCAGTATACTGCTGCTGGATAATGTGAATTTCCCCCTGGGATTAATAAAGTATCTATCTATCTATCTAGACCTTGCCCTGCGGTGGGCTGGTGCCCTGCCCTGGGTTTGTTTCCTGCCTTGTGCCCTTTGTTGGCTGGGATTGGCTCCAGCAGATCCCCGTGACCCTGTAGTTAGGACATAGTGGGTTGAATAATGGATGGATGGATGGATGGAATAGACACAAGACCTACAAACATGTATGATAGCTAGTCAGCAGCCATTTCAGACTATTAAGCAACCACCATAATGGGTCTCCTTAGCCTCCACGTACTGTAGAACCATTGCAACCTATGAGGGAATCTTACAAATAGAGCAAGTAGGAGGCCAAGTCCACAGAGTATTAGCTATGAATTATAGTTAGGTCCTAACTATGGCACCCTGCATTAAGTTACATTGTAGTTCACTTTATAACATGCCACAATACTTAAAGAACAATTAATAATTTTAAAAATGTTTAAATGTTTTGACGAACACTCCATGGAGGTGTGGAGACTGGCCTAATTACATTTTGCTTTGGGTTAAATTATTTTGCAACAGCACCAGAGTTTTGTGAATACATGGACAATAAAAACCAAGAGTGCTATAGGTTTGTATGAGTCAGGAAACCGTGGGATCAATCAACTTTAAAATGTAATATTTGGTCAAGATAGGTAGTGTACAAAAAGAGCTTAAGTTAATATTAGAGAACTGCATTCCCACCCACATTGTTTTTGCCAGCCGCCACTGCTAACCACCTGAAATAGCTTTACATTCTTTTAGGAAAACCTTTATGAGTGAACATAATAATGACAGGGGTATGAAACATATTAATCCTGCAAAAGCCATTCTTTGTGAAGCCATCTTCTATAAGAATCAGAACTAGTCTAAATGCCCCAGGCTTCCTCTTATTTATAATTTTATATTTACATTAATTTGCTTGGTAGACACTTTTATCCAAAGTGACTTACAACAGACCAACCAAGATGCTTAATTTTGACTTTGTGTGAATTGTTAGGTATTACCTGAATGCTGTCTGACGAAAAATAGATTGTAAAAGTCTCAGGGAGAGATCTAGTCAAACATGTTATTAAAAAACAAAAAACTATCAATATTAATAAGAGGAAACAGATATTACAGAATAGAACAGTATAATGGCTAACATGATCACTGCTTTGCAGAAATATTTATGAAGTTTCTTTAAAGAAGGAGCCTGATTGATGACTTAGCAGGTGGTAAAAATGAAAGCTTTGGAAATACAAAAAGCTTGTCTTACACACCCAGAGCCCCATCCTGCAATTACCTCAAACATTTCTCTATATTTATTTGCACTTCAAAACAATTTTTAGTGTTGCAATTTTTAACTATAATTGAGAAAGCAAGTGCAAATAAGAATTCCATTATATTTCTACCTATGATAACAAAACTTTCATCTTAAAACTTAAGAGTAATGTTACTTGGTGGAGGCAAGCAAACCCAAACTGCACGGGTCTTTTAATCGTGGTGTTAGGGACTGTCACTGGGAATATCTAAAGGATGATATAATGGGAAAATTTTGTCTCTCTGCCTTTACTTTTGTTTCCTGTCATGCACTAAATGACCTGGCAGTTACAAGAGAAATAAACACTCAACCTCACCTCCTTATCACAAAAACCTTAACAATGTAGTTTAACAATAATTTAAAAATGAATTTCAAATCCACAACATATGCCTCATATTGGTCAAGGTAAGGCATTGTAACCACTTTCATGTGTACCAATGCAAAGTGATTTATTTTTGTATGTTGAAAATAAAGTCTTTAATTTTGTTTATGAACTTAAATAGAATTGTACAGATCTTCGGCAATTCAATAATGGGATACAACAATTCATTTAGTTGAATCATGGCCATTCATTTGGAAACAGACACAGAGTATAATGGCCTGCCGTAAAAAGCAAAGGATTCTTTACTTTTGCTCATTTGCCACAGTTGCTTTTTCATGTTGAAATGTGTAAAAATGAAAAGATTCTGTTCAGACAAAATAAAAAAAAAGTTCAAACAAATAGTTTGCAAATTGTATATTACTTTACATAAGGTTAATATAAGCAGATGATCTCCATAGTGATGAGATAGTGTCCAGGAAAAACAGTTTACTGACCAAAAGGGTCCAATTTAGTGAAGCTATGAAATTTCGGCAGAAATGCTGTTATTATGCTTCTTTATACTTTATTTTCTGTTATATTTTATATAGTAGCCATGTGTTCATGAATTTATGTCTTTGGAGAATGGCTGACCTGTTAGAGAATCCAAATGCTGCTGAAATTTTGAAGTATTTATAAAACACACTACTATAAATTTCACTTCCAACATTTTACATGCTTTAACACTCTGAAAGATTTATTTCAAGACCTACCAGCTAACAACACAGCTCAACAGAATAGTGAGGAACTCTCTCCCAGGTTGATCCTTGCTTTCCATGGTTGTCAGTTTTAATCTGCTTCCAACAGAAAAATAGACAGCTTATCGAGCTTTAACAAACCCTAGGAAATACAGTGTTCCAGCTCACAGACTTGAATTAAGTAAAGAGTTCAAAAGGAGCCCAAATGAGTTGTAACATAAAATAACTTTTTTTTTAACAATAGTAAGGTCATGAACCTGTCCACAATGTTTGCTTAAATTATAAAAAATTATTAAGTACAAAATGTAGTACAACAAAATACTAAATCTCAACTTAAATTCTGTATTTTATAGTATTTTGGCTGCAGTTCCATGTGTATCAGACTACTTTCTGCACTAGCTCATTTTTATGGCACAATTTGGGGACAACCTATGCACATCCTGGTATTAAGTAACCCAAGGTGAGACCAACTGCTCTGAAATTTTATGGGACTTAAATCTCTCTATATATAAAATACAACATCTGTCTGTCTGTATGCCTGCTTTTCACGAGAGAGCTACGCAACAGATTTAGATTGGGCTTTTCTCCGTAATTTGCTTGAACATTCCGGTTGATTTTGCACCTTCTCTCATTACGCTAAGTATCATAGTTTGCTTGCGGCAGTGATTTATTTGCGATAATCCGAGACAGAGGCTGCAGGCTGAGGGGAGGGGAAAGCGTGACATCAGGAGTGGGGAGCTGGGCGGGGACCTCCTCACTCATGCTCCAGCCTCCATTCGCGTTGGTGTACCTCTCACCATTTGCTGAAGCATACCTTGCCTCAGCTTAACTAGCGATAACCTGTTTGTTTATTGATTTTTAAAGCTTGTCCTGTTTCACTACTACGTGGGTGTTGCCACAGCGGACAGCTAGTTATTGATATATTTATCTGTAATCTCCATTTAAGCAAGCAATTAACCACTAATAGTCCCTTTGACCACTCTACAGTACCGTATATTATTTGAATTCGTTTTTTCTAGGGTTTTTTTTTTTATAAAATGTTTTAAAATGGTATTGTAAAAGAGGTAAAGAGTACATTGAGTAAGAGTGTTTTGCATTTTTACTAAATAAAATTAAGCATTTCCTACATTTTTCTATAGCATGGTGCCAGACAATGGTAAATGAGAATACTACTGATGCTACTACTAAACCCATACTCATTTACACAGTGTTAATTAAACTCTGATTAACCAAACCTACAAATTCAAGATAGACAGATAGATACTTTATTAATCCTAAGGGGAAATACACATACTCCAGTAGCCGCATACTGATAAAAAACAATATTAAAGAGTGATAAAAATGCAGGTATAACAGACAATAACTTTGTATAATGTTAACGTTTAACACGGGTGAAACTGAACAGTCGCATAGTGTGGGGGAGGAAAAATCTCTTCAGTCTGCAGTCTGTCACTGAAGCTGCTCCTCTGTCTGGAGGAGATACTGTTTAGTGGAAGCAGTGGATTCTCCATGATTGACAGGAGCCTGCTCAGCGCCCGTCGCTCTGCCACGGATGTCAAACTGTCCAGCTCTGTGCCTACAATAGAGCCTGCCTTCCTCACCAGTTTGTCCAGGTGTGAGGCATCTCTCTTCTTTATGCTGCCTCCCCAGCACACCACCACATAGAAGAGGGCCACAACCGTCTCATAGAACATCTGCAGCATCTTATTGCAGATGTTGAAAGATGCCAGCCTTCTAAGGAAGTATACTCGGCTCTGTCGTCTCTTGCACAGAGAATCAAAATTGGCAGTCCCATCCAATTTATCATCCAGCTGCACTCCCAGGTATTTATAGGTCTGTACCCTCTGCACACAGTCACCTCTGATGATCACAGGGTCCATGAGGGGCCTGGTCCTCCTAAAATCCACCACCAGGTCCTTGGTTTTGCTGGTGTTCAGTTGTAGATGGTTTGAGTCGCACCATTTAACAAAGTCCTTGATTAGGTTCCTATACTTCTCCTCCTGCCCACTCCTGATGCAGCCTATGATAGCAGTTGCATCAGCGAACTTTTGCACGTGGCAGGACTCAGAGTTGTATTGGAAGTCCAATGTATATAGGCTGAACAGGACCGGAGAAAGAGACGTACAACCAACCATTTTACACCTAGAGAAGGGCCGTATGGGCATGGAAAGAATTACACGTTCCACGCAAACAATGTCCAGCTCAGAAGTGGCATCAAGTGATGCTGCAGCATTAGCAACAGGGCCACTGTGCTACCCACAAACAATCCAATGAAAAGCATTATAATATTAAAATAAAAAACTCAGAATCTATACTTGTTAAAGATTGTTTATATTTATTATAAAATACAGTAAATGCTTGCATTAATATTTGGTATTACATACACATTAAGTATTCTGCAGTATGTTTTTGAAGAGCCAGTGAGAGTCCAACTTGCATTAATTGGAGTTTTTCTGATAAATGATAGTGCTGCAGACTTTCAGTGTTTTACATTATTTCAAGCTATTTCATTACCTTCCACATTATTTTAAATGTCACCCTGTTTTCCAGTTTTTAGTTAACGAGTACCAGATATGACATTATTTTACCCTTACAACAGTTAATATTTTATGATGCAGGAGGAATTGTGTGAAATATAAAAATTCAGAGCCCTCCCGAAAAGAAAACAACCTAAAACAACAAAAACACCATTTACAGTAATCCCTCGCTATATCGCGCTTCGACTTTCGCAACTTCACTCTATCGCGGATTTTATATGAAAGCATAACTAAATATATAACGCGGATTTTTTGCTGCTTCGCGGGTTCTGCGGACAATGTGTCTTTTTACTTCCTGTACATGCTTCCTCAGTTGGTTTGCCCAGTTGATTTCATACAAGGGACGCTATTGGCGGATGGCTGAGAAGCTAACCAATCAGAGCACGCAGTTAAGTTCTCCTGACTGAGAAGCTAACCAATCAGAGCACGCAGTTGAGTTCCTGCGTGCTGAATGCAGTGTTAACCAGGAAGTCTCGTCTCACTCATTCAGCATCAACGTGTTTCGCTGTGTAAATAGTTGTGCTCTTTAGTGTTTATCTTTGTGCATAGTCAAGCCCTTCATTATGGCTCCAAAACAATCTGCTACTGCTTCAGGGGCCGTGCCCAAGCGCAAGAAGAAGATGTTAACAATTGCCGAAAAGGTAAACGTTTTGGATTTGTTGAAGGCTACAATTCTTTTTATTTAAAAAGTAGGAAAGGAATATAAGATCTACGGCTGCAGTGTCCTTTAACCAGAGTGCAAAACGAGTTGTAAGTGGATGTAATAAGGCAGTAGTCTGGATGGAATCTGCTTTAGGGATTTGGATTGAAGACTGCCAGAAGAAGAACAACGGCAGTGCTACACAATCGCCTGAAGTGGCTCCTTTACAAGGGCTGTAACGCTCTCCTTTGTTGTGCAGTAAAATTTAACTCATTGTTATCGGACAAGTCATCGTGTCATTGTTGGTGAGTAACCATAATTAATTTTCTTCTTACAGTGCTTAGTACATGTACATACGTTTAGTGTCACTGTACACACATTTATTGTATACTATTTTTCTTGCATTGTACGTATTTATTGCTGGTGGCCTGTCTATCGTAATGGCTGTAACATATGTGATATCGGAGACACTCAATATCTTTAAAATAATATTTAGGTTTTACTGTATATAAACAGTGTGTTTATATACATAATTTCAATGAATCTTACCTAATATCTAAGAGAATACAAAGGGATTATGCTGTATAACTCTGCGGGGAATATTTATAAACAGTGCGGGAGAGTTTATAAGGGCTTAAAATATATAAAAATAACCATACAAACATATGGTTTCTACTTCGCGGATTTTCACCTATCGCGGGGGGGTCTGGAACGCAACCCCCGCGATCGAGGAGGGATTACTGTATATAGCAATCTTAATGGCAAAAGAAAGTTTCACAAAAAGAAAAACAAATAAAATTAGGCAATAATATTAAAGAATATGTAACAAAAAGATAAGGTCAAATATCCAGTTACGCTGGAGAAAAAAAAAATCTGCAGGGGTTTCAAGGCCAAAAGAAAATCCATCCCTCACTGGGCATTCTACCTAACATAAATTATGCTAAATCAAACCTCTTTGTTTTCATGGTTCATATGATGAGAATTTGATGAAGTTGGTCTTATGAACAGCTGAGACTCCCACCTTCTTTCTGTCATCTCAGGGGCCTGCATGCATTGATCAGATCGCCACCACAGAAGAGCCGAAAACAACAGCAGAGAATAGTGGGGATTAGTATGGACTGAAGAATATTTTGTTTTGCATTTTTATGACTAAAATGTCGCTATGAAAAAGCCATATTAAAATAATGGGTTTTTAGCAGTTTTTTAAAATGTTCCAAAGTATTAGTTTGGCAAATTTTTATAGGTAAAGTATTCCAGATTTTAGGTGCATAACAGCACCTTCTTTTAAGCTTTGCTCATGGAATTGTATGTAGACCTCCATTCGAAGATCTCAGGTAACGATTTGCAGTTTAGGGGGACAAGCATTCCAAAATATAGGATGGAGCAAGAATATTTAAGGCTTTATAAACCATTTGTAGTATTTTAAAGTCAATTTTGAATCACACAGTTAACCAATGTAACAGCACTAAAAATGGTGAGATGTGCTCAGATTTTCTTTTTCTAGTTATGATTCTGGCTGCGCAGCACGGTGGTGCAGTGGGTAGCACTGCTGCCTCGCAGTTAGGAGACGCGGGTTCGCTTTTCGGGTTCTCCCTGCGTGGAGTTTGCATGTTCTCCCCGTGTCTGTGTGGGTTTCCTCCGGTTTCCTCCCACAGTCCAAAGACATGCAGGTTAGGTGCATTGGCGATTCTAAATTGTCCCTAGTGTGTGCTTGGTGTGTGTGTGTGCACGCCCTGCGGTTGGCTGGCACCCTGTCTGGGGTTTGTTTCCTGCCTTGCACCCTGTGTTGGCTGGGATTGGCTCCAGCAGACCCCCATGACCCTGTAGTTAGGATATAACGGGCTGGATAATGGATGGATGGATGGATTCTGGCTGCTGCATCCTGTACTAATTGCAACTGACTGATGTCTTTCTTAGGTTGTCCTGTTAGGAAAGCATTACTGTAATCTAGTCAACTGAAAACAAAATCGTGAATTAATTTTTTGGCGTCTTGCAAAGTTATAAGTGGTCTAACTTTTTCTATATTAATTAAGTGAAAAAATGCAGTCCTAGAAATCTGGTTTATACCTGATTTAAAGTTTAGGTCAGAGTCAATGATTATCCCTAATTTCTTTACCTCCTCCTTGATTTTTAAACCTAAGGGATCAAGTTCATTTTTAAGGCTCTTGCTATATCCATGCTTGCCAATCTTTAGGATTTCTGTTTTTTTCTTGTTTAGTTTGAGAAAGTTACTACTCATCCATTCAGAAATACTTCTAAGACCCTGGATCAGACAGCAAAGAACATCAGCGTCATCAGGCTGTATAAATAAATAAAGTTGTATGTCAGTTGCATAGCTGTGGTAGCTCACTTTGTGCTTTATGATAATCTGACCTAATGGAAGCATGTAGATTGAAAAGAGCAGCGGAATCAGAATAGATCCTTGTGGTATATCATATAATGTACGATATCATGGATCTCCGAAGTTCAATTACCACAACTAACAAAGAATATTCTACCTGTTAAGTTAGACTGAAAGCAATTTAAGACACTGCCAGAGAGGCCCACCCACTGTCTAAGGTGATTTATAAGAATACTGTGATCTATGGCGTCAGTTGCTGCACTCAAGTCTGAGAGAATAAGAACAGATATATGGCCTCTGTCCACATTAACCTGCAAATCATTTACTACTTTAACCAGTGCAGTTTCTGTACAGTGGTTTGTTCTAAAACCTGACTTAAAATTGTCAAGAATAGAATGCTTATTCAAGTAATCATTAAACTGTTTAATAACTGCCTTTTGTAGAATTTTACTTAAGGTTAGAAATTGATCTAAAATGGTCATAGACAGAGGAGTTGTGATTTTCTTGAATGGTGGTTTAACAGCTGTAGTCTTTAGACAGTCAGGAAAGACCCCCATATCTAATGATAAGTTCTATATGTCAAGTACTGTACACTCTCAGTAAGAACATGGGGGACTTCTTTAAAAAAGCCTGTTGGTACTGGGTTAAGGATGCAGGTAGAGGGTTCCAGCTGAGAAATTATTGTACACAATTTGGGTCAATCTTTTCCAGTGAAACGGAAACAAAATTACAAAAGAAAACCCTTGGACATTGATTTGATAGGAACGGCCTACTCAGAATCACTGTCCGAATAGTGATTATGTGGTGGTGTAGGAGCATTTCTGCTTCTGTCCGTTCACAGTCCGTCTCGTTTTCACGATGCTATCGTTTCCTCTCACGATGTCTTCTCAACCTTTCTCCAATCTCGTAGGTTGCTTTGTGGCAATCCAAAAAGTAAGGCAATATACACGGAGTAATGGTTATAAAAGGGGGACACATAGGTATCCAGGATCTTTAAAGCATAAATTGGGATCACTTCACTGACATGTGAGCAAGGCACGGTACAACTATGAGACGCACAGCACTTGCCGGCTACAACGTAACAATAATAATTTCCGGAACGTGCTGTTATGTTGTCATTCATTTTACCCACTGTCTTTCTTTCATTCATATGTTACATAAGCACGTACCTTTTATCTTCGACAATCTCATTCTCTAACCAGGCCTCAGGAGCTAACCAGCATAACACTGTCCACCACCCCTTTCTTTATTCCGGCACATTGTTGACATCCATGAGTAACAACAACGTACTAAACTGGAAGGTGGTCTACGCATGCGTGGAATTCGCGGACAAACAAAGATCAAGATCTAAATGAAGATCTCTTTAGTTAATTTAAAGCACAACAATTTGTTTAGTTTGAATGTCTGTGTTTTGAGGTGTGACTGGAGTACTACAGTCTTCAGTAGTATAAGCCTGGAGTAGATTCTTAATGCAGTGCCTATGTTTTAGCTGTCTCTCTACTGCCATCTAGTGCTTCTTCTTCTAATTCATTCGCGGACAAACAAAGATCAAGATCCAAATGAAGATTATATATAGAGATACTAAGTATAAAAATTCCTCAATAAAAGATGCCTTATATTTTCCTGGTCTATAAATGGTCAATGCAAGAGACTGCAACACTCCTCGTTTAAACACGGCAAAATACTTGATAGACGCAAAAGTACCAAAACTGGTGTTTTTACAGTTTAATAGGCCTGAGTTAATACTATCTAAACTGCTGCCTTGGTTTGCCTTCGCGAACCAAATGAACAAAGCTGTAATATGGAGGTGCTGCTTTAAATTACACAACCGCACCATCAGAGCTGAGCCACATGTCACTTAGTGAGAGAAAGTTCAGTTTCCTATCACTGATAAAATCATTAATGTAAAAAGTCTTACTGGTTAACACTCTAATATTTACTAAAGCATATTTAAGGTCTCAGAATGGCAGAGCTGAATCGCAGTGTTATAACAGCTTGAAATGGTGAGTTATTTGTGTTAATGCTGCTTTGTTTGGATTTTTATTTAATCTATAATCTGTTGTTATAGTTTACCTATAGGTGAAATGGTAATTAAATTATTCATAATTATACTACTTTGTCTGGGTTTTTCAGTTAGACTGTTGTTAGTTATTATACTGCTAATACAGTGCACATCTAAAGGCGAACTCTCTACAGAATTATCACATACTAACATGGCATTATAGAAAATATTAGGACTAAAATTATGTAGTCAGGAAAAGCAGATTACCTTCGAAATGTTGTCTGTTAGAATGCAGATCACCTTATCTGAAGAAATGTGGTCTTACCCAGAAAAGATCCCAGTTGTCCATGAAACCGATGTTTCATCTCTTGCAGAAGCCAACCAACCAGTTTGCACACAGACAGCAGCTGACTGTAATGGTATAATAAAGGGTATAAAAACAGGTATAATAAAGTCTATGTGTACAGCAGAGGCCTAATCATTGGTTTTGGTCCTGGATACAAAACAATAAATACACTAGTATTAAACTAATTTTATGTCACTATACATTTCATGATGTCTTGCTTTCTTATGTCAAATGATGGATCTGTGTTATGGAGCCTTTACCACTCCATACTTTAATGTAGGATTGCCTGAAGGGCAATAATTATGGGTTCTATTTTGTTTTATTAGATACATCAGTGCAATGATTTTGGCTTATTTATTTGTTGTTGAGTGCTACAGTATGAGCTTTTGTGGAATGATAGAGGTGCATCCATGCACTTACAGTTGAGTGCATTCCACATCTGAAAAATGCAGGCTACAGAAGAGGCAATCTATTAGTGCAACAGAAGCGGGCAGCAGTATGTGCCTGTTTAAGGAAAAACATGTTGAAGGTGATATGCAGTGCTAAGCAACACTCAAAAGTGTAGCTAATAGTACAGTAATTTGGAAGTGTTACAAAAAAGCTGCAAACTTGTCAAATAAACTGTACTTTTATTTACTTTAAAATATTTCTCTTCATTTTCCTAAGGTATTGACATTGTATGTTGTGATGAGTTGCTTGCCAGATATAGGAATTGCACACAAGAAAATTTTGCACAGTATAGGGGTGGAGCTCATCAAAGCCTTAAAAGAGGTAGGAACAGTGTGGTAAGGTGGGAACTACTAGCACCTAGTTTGCCATATATGTGTTATGAGGAAATTGGTAGAAAGAAGAACCCAGCCATGAGTAGCCCAGTAGCCAGGGCAAACGTATGAAATGCTTAGTCGTGGTGGTAAGAGACAGGCAACACAACAATTGGCAAAGATGTCTAAATATCATTTAACAGATAGGGATCAGTCCAGAAATGGATGTCTGAACTTGAACACTTCCTGATAAATATGAGACAAAACATGGTCCCAAACAATAGGAAGTAGTACTATGTTGCTTTTTCAAAAGTAAAGACTTGGTTTGATCAGCCATGAGCATCCTATCAGTTTGATGGCAACATGCTTTCTCAGACTGGAGGGGGTGGGGGAGTTGGAATTTTGTTGCCTCTTCAACACATAAACAAAAGAACCTATTTGAGAGTCTTATCTCTTTAATGGCAAAAAGGGCTTAGTGGGGCAGGTGAAAAGAGAGGTTAGTAGATGGATTTATATTTTGGTGTTCTTAAAGCAGATAAAGGGCCACTGCAACCCCCGGTCTAGACCTTGCTAAAAACTGACCTTATGATGTGGTATAAAGGTGTTTGACACTAGAAGTGTGGAGTGTCTATATAAGTTGTGAAAAATGATAGTGGTGGGAAGAATATATAACAAGGTCTAAACTGAAAAACATGGAAAATTTAAAAAGTGCTTTTGGTACTGGAGCAGCAGGGAGGTGGACCAGCCACTATATCTTATAAATGGGGTTCAACACCCAAATTGTTATGCTAAATGTGTAGCAATTTTTCCAAGGAATACAACATTTTTATTAGGTTGTAATCATTTTT
The DNA here is from genome assembly GCA_026402145.1 of Polypterus bichir lapradei. NCBI lineage: Eukaryota > Metazoa > Chordata > Cladistia > Polypteriformes > Polypteridae > Polypterus > Polypterus bichir. Next base: position 2,389,044 of record JANRMT010062836.1, read on the forward strand.
TTATATTTGTTTTGAACTATTATTAATTAGATATTATGGTGGTTGACTGTGCCCCTTACCTGGCTGGGACGCCTATGTGATGGAAGGACCGGGGGAGAGGACATGTTCATTGTAAAACCTCCCCAGGAACACGAGGGGGCAACCCCCCTGGATTACATTGGGGCCACGGGCTGGGAGCTTGGAAACTCAACCTTTCTGGGGCCCATGGCCACCGCCAGGGAGCGCCCAGACAGATCCAGAACCCTGGACTGCAGCACTTATATTCTGCACATGAAAAATATTTATGCTGTCAAACTTTAATTTATGTTTACCAAGTCCAGCATTTTTACTTTAAAACAATTTTCACTGAATCTGGTATCTCACAGTGTAGCAGTCTTTCGTTGTGTTGTCCTGTTTACATAGTCTGTGTGTATGTAAATATGCTCCGATGGAAACAAAACGGGAAGGATAACACTGTGGAACTGTGGTAATCATGATAATTAGTCCGGTCAATTCCATCACCTGCATCTGGTCATTCGCTATTTAAACAAAAGGACAGAAAGAAAAAGAGAGAAAACATCCCGTTCTACAATTTGCTACAGAGACAGAAGAAAGCACAGATCCAAATCATTCACACCTTTGTCTACCTGGTACTTTCAATACCTGACAGCAACATCTTTGCACCGCAAAACCCCAGGGTTCTGGATTACACCAGGTACCAAGGATAAGCACGGTGAGACTTTTTCTTGTTGTTTGGGGAGAGGAGCAAGCCATCATTTTCATCTGTGTAATTATTTTAGGATAATTTTTCCAGCTATCCATTTTGCGTTAAATATTCTGGACTTACGGGCAGCACGGTGGGGCAGTGGGTAGCGGGTAGCGCTGCTGCTTCGCAGTTAGGGGACCTGGGTTCGCTTCCCAGGTCCTCCCTGCATGGAGTTTGACTTTGTTTCAATAGTTTAATATCACTGCTGCCTCTTCAATTTCAGGCAGACGATATGGTGAATTTAATCCAGGGAAATTTGGAAAGAATAATGATTAACCTCCATCGGTATGTGTCAATTTGCATTCGTGGACACAACAACTTGATCCTGTTTATTTAAATGTTAAATACATTTCAATGTAAGCCTGTGGCACAACTGGGAAGCTCTGAATACAATTTGATCCATCTTAATCCCACATAAAAGCCTGTTATTAGATGGTAGTAGCTCTGTTATCATTATCCATGCCAGATTTCTTGTTTGTGTTTTGGGGGTTGATGTTTGTTATATTTTCTTTTAGCTTCTATAAAGTCTTAAATTTTCCCTGCTGGAAAAATGACGTTTTATCTATCCACCTATCTATGTAGACATTAATTTTTAGTGAAGCCGTAAATTAGAAGGAATAGATTTACATAGAGGTGATTTTGTTTTATTTGCAAATAAAATGAAAGAATTCTAAGTTTGCAACCAAGCAGAGAGGATGTGGGTCATCAAAGTTAATAATAATTGTAATGGTTGAAGAATCTTAACACATAATTTTTAGAAAGTGCTTCAAGAATTGTGTGAAACAAATGAAACAATTAATTAAATAAGCAACCAGCCAATATTTAAATGAATTAGTGCTAAATATATAAAGCGATAAGACGTATGTCCATCCGATTTCTGTGCATCCGCACTGGGCGTAATGTTGTCTGGTGTACACAAAAGGATGGGAATGCTCGATGAACAAAGGCAAGTGGCTGGTGTAAGATAATAAACTGTGTGGTGTGTTTCCAGGCATCACATTGTCCAGCATCAAAAGCAGGGCTGAAATGTTCAATGAAAAAAGGCTACAAGATGCACAAAGAAAGAGGGATGTAAGGCATATTGAACAGAGGACTGTAAATGGATGATATAAACAAAACAGATGAACTTACCATTGTATAGTTAAGCCTGTTTTAATAAACAGGTGTTTCACTATGCTGGACATTAATTAATGATAATTATTTAAACCTTAAAAAGGTTTTGGACCAGTGAGAATAGCTGTGCCTTAACAGTTAAATGAATTTAGAACAATAGTATTCTAGTATGTACATGTTTAAAGCTGCAAGTAGTGTATTTAGTTCAAGATAGATAATGGCTGCATTTGTTTAAACAGTAGAAAATTATTTTGAACCTGTAGTTATGAAATCACTTGGCAAGATAGTTGCAGTATTCCAGCCAACAGGTAATGAGCATCTAAACTGGACAGACAGGGCCAGACTCCAGTGATATTATGCGCATGATAAAACAAATTTTGACTGTAACAGAGATGTCAGATACAAAGTTCAAGCCACTGTGAAGATTGAATGCAGGGCTAGTCACCAAATGGTAGGAATTAGTTAGCTACATAAAACATTTGAACACAATGATTGAAAGAACACTAGAGACACACCGCAGAATTAAAATTCAGAAAGGATACAGAGAATAAAACAAAGCTCAGCGACTAAAGGTATAATCTGTTTAACTTCATGGCTGATGGGGAAATATAGTGAATAATTTTCAAGGAAGCAGGCCAGCTGCAAAAATGTGATTGATATGCAGAATCAATTAAGGTAATTACAGAGCCTTTAGAAATGCTGAACCTTTACAAACAACACGTTCATCATTTATGCTGTAAGACAATAATAATGAAATAGTGTTAACACAGACATGACATTTACAACTGGAATGCCTGCAACTGTCTAGAATTAGCCATATCCAATAGAAGACTAAAAATGAAGCGTGAGAGCAATAAAATAAGGGCAACATATAGCTAATGTCAATACTGCTGCCTAATAGCTTCCAAGACCTGAATGGAGAGTTACATACTCTCCATTGCACCACTTTACATTTCTGTGTACCCTAAAATAAAAAATCAAAAATGCATTTCAGTTCCACTTTGCAAGTTTTTCGTGGTTTTACAATGAATTGAACAAAAGTGTAATTTATGAGCCAGTAATAATGTGCTAAAACGGACTGTCAGAACTCAATGATGTCAAAAATGTTTCTAATTATTGTCATTAAAATTCGTCAATAACAGACAGTTTTACCCAAAGTGGCATACTGTATAACACATTTCAGGGAATAGCATGTAAGAATAAACAAAAGGGATGCTTCTGAGTCCACTTTTTTATTACAAGTTCAAGAGCAGGAAAATTAATTACTGGCAAGATTAGATTTAATGCAGGCACCATCACTGACATCATACCATATTGCATGAATAAGGCATTTCTATGTTCTCAATTAAATTACATCTGTTTAGACACTTAATCAAATTTGTGAAGTACAAATAAAATTGGCCATGGCTGGCCCGACTGTTCAGATGTCCATATAAGCTCTAATATACCAGTTTAGTTTAATTGCAAATCTGGCATTTTAAGAGTCATTACTGAAGGAAGTCAGACATAGCAAAGGTCAAGCACAATAAGATAGATCAATTTTCTCATTTAATTTACAGTCAAGAACAACTTCAGAATCATAGCCAGAATTTTCCTAGATAAAAGAGTGCTCAAAACCAAGTTTTTTTTTTTTTAGCAAAATCTCCCCTTTTCTGTTTCTATAATGTTTGGATTCTACATAACGCACACATCAATCTTTTATGAGAAGACCACCATGATATCGCTGTTCATGTTTCATGTATATCATGTGCATATCTGCCACACAGTGCCGTAGCAATCAGTCAAACAAAATGGCAGCACCCATTAAAACTAGAAACACATAAAGAGGGCAGTCATGCAAACAAACAAAATGGTGACACCCTTTAAAGGATAACTTCGGCATTTTTCAAGTTAGAGTTATTTCTACACACTAATGCATTTTAATTTGCTGCTTGAAATTGTGTTCTAAAGTGAAACATTTTTTAAGCATTTTAAAAATAGCTTGTCTGTTCTTGCAGTTAACAATGGGTCCAAATGCAAAAGAAACAGACTTAAAACTTACCAGATATGTTCACTTTGACGCAGCAAAGGTTTCCATTTAAGAAAACACGCCCTCGGCATGTATGAGACATCCTTGTGATAACAGAAGGAAATTAGAAATGATTATTTTATCACAGATTCTTGATCTTATTTTGTCGAGGTAAGGATACATTTCTTGCTCGTTTGTCTATTTGGAGTGGCCATTGTGGGTGGAGTTATGATAACCCATTTGCCAAAGCAGGCCCATTACATTCTATGCTGTTATTTTGCAAACCCTACGGAGAGAGATGCATGCCAAGTGGGAGTGTTGTGAAAAGAGCATATATGAGTTTCACTGTATGTTGTTCACATAACAATACATCTGAACTGAACTGAATACTCTGCATTGTATCTTTAACAAAAGCCTTCCATTTTGAAACAGACAAACAACCTTGAACATGTCTTGATAATGCATGAATAAAAAAAGAAGAAGATTAAAGTACTGCAAACCATTTATTGACTTTTTATGCATGATGAGTTGCTCTTGCTGATGATATGGCAATACACAAAATGAGCACAATGTTTTTGAATGAGTAAACTGATTGACACTAATGCCAATCAATCTATAAATACACGGGGAGATCATACAGACTACAGTGCATCCGGAAAGTATTCACAGCGCATTACTTTTTCCACATTTTGTTATGTTACAGTCTTATTCCAAAATGGATTAAATTCATTTTTTTCCTTAGAATTCTACACACAACACCCCATAATGACAATGTGAAAAAAGTTTACTTGAGGTTTTTGCAAATTTATTAAAAATAAAAAATCTGAGAAATCACATGTACATAAGTATTCACAGTTATTGCTCAATACTTTGTCGATGCACCTTTGGCAGCAATTACAGCTTTAAGTCTTTTTGAATATGATGCCACAAGCTTGACACACCTATCCTTGGCCAGTTTCGCCCATTCCTCTTTGCAGCACCTCTCAAGCTCCATCAGGGTGGATGGGAATCATCAGTGCACAGACATTTTAAGATCTCTCCAGAGATGTTCAATCGGATTCAAGTCTGGGCTCTGGCTGGGCCACTCAAGGACATTCACAGAGTTGTCCTGAAGCCACTCCTTTGATATCTTGACTGTGTGCTTAGGGTCGTTGTCCTGCTGAAAGATGAACCGTCGCCCCAGTCTGAGATCAAGAGCACTCTGGAGCAGGTTTTCATCCAGGATGTCTCTGTACATTGCTGCAGTCATCTTTCCCTTTATCCTGACTAGTCTCCCAGTTCCTGCCGCTGAAAAACATCCCCACAGCATGATGCTGCCACCACCATGCTTCGCTGTAGGGATGGTATTGTCCTGGTGATGAGCGGTGCCTGGTTTCCTCCAAACGTGATGCCTGGCATTCACACCAAAGAGTTCAATCTTTGTCTCATCAGACCAAAGAATTTTGTTTCTCATGGTCTGAGAGTCCTTCAGATGCCTTTTGGCAAACTCCAGGCGGGCTGCCATGTGCCTTTTACTAAGGAGTGGCTTCCGTCTGGCCACTCTACCATACAGGCCTGATTGGTGGATTGCTGCAGAGATTGTTGTCCTTCTGGAAGGTTCTCCTCTCTCCACAGAGGACCTCTGGAGCTCTGACAGAGTGACCATCGGGTTCTTGGTCACCTCCCTGACTAAGGCCCTTCTCCCCCGATCGCTCAGTTTAGATGGCCGGCCAGATCTAGGAAGGGTCCTGGTGGTTTCGAACTTCATCCACTTACGGATGATGGAGGCCACTGTGCTCATTGGGACCTTCAAAGCAGCAGAAATTTTTTTGTAACCTTCCCCAGATTTGTGCCTCGAGACAATCCTGTCTCAGAGGTCTACAGACAATTCCTTTGACTTCATGCTTGGTTTTTGCTCTGACATGAACTGTCAACTGTGGGACCTTATATAGACAGGTGTGTGCCTTTCCAAATCATGTCCAATCAACTGAATTTACCACAGGTGGACTCCAATTAAGCTGCAGAAACATCTCAAGAATGATCAGGGGAAACAGGATGCACCTGAGCTCAATTTTGAGCTTCATGGCAAAGGCTGTGAATACTTATGTACATGTGATTTCTCAGTTTTTTTATTTTTAATAAATTTGCAAAAACCTCAAGTAAACTTTTTTCATGTTGTCATTATGGGGTTTTGTGTGTAGAATTCTGTGGAAAAAATTTATTTAATCCATTTTGGAATAAGGCTGTAACATAACAAAATGTGGAAAAAGTGATGCACTGTGAATACTTTCCGGATGCACTGTATGTATAAGCTGGCACTGTAAGGCAGAAGTGACAGCCCACTCTGCCTATGTTAAAACATCTGTACTGAACTTAGTAAACTTCAACCTGACTAAAGTTAGGTGAACTGGTGTTGCAAAACTAGACCTACTGTATGCGAAAGTGTGTGTGTGTGTTTACCCTCCAAGGACTGGTACCTTGTCCAGGTGTTGTGTCTGCCTTGCTTGCATCCCATGATTTCTGGGATAGGCTCCAGCTGTACTGCAACCCTGCCCTGCATAAGCGGAATGAACTCCCTCGAGATCGGTTCAGTTCTTGTCAATTGATTACACACTCCTTGCAGTGCCTGAAGCAGTAACAATTGCCAATACTCTTTTTTTTGTGTTGCTTGGTCCTCCTCGAATTTCTTAATTGAGTGAGTGGGGGGTCTCCTTCGGAGTTATGACTGCGCTGTTATAAGTATATTTTATAAAAGTAGGGGGGGTATTGGTGTGTATATGTTTGTGTTTGCTGTTGGAGCTCAAGGTGCCACAACTATTCACAGCAGAAACTCTGCCATTGAAAAATAAAAATGTCCCACTTCAAGCTCTGGATGTGTACCTACTCAATATTCTCTCTCACTGAAGTGCATGCATACTTTAACAATCAGTAACAGCATGCAGTATCTTTATGAAGTAAAGAAAAAAAGTTTCCATATAGTAAAAAAATATGTGTCCACACAACTTTTTTCCATTTTTATTATCTAGTTGTCTACATAACATTTAATGTCAATAATGGTTCTTGTCGAGGGCTTTCTAAAATGAATCCACTCTCCTGGCCCTAAAGGTTCCCTACTGTGGAGTAAAACATAGCAAATAGAAGCATATAGCTGGTCTTCTTTTAAAATGGCTGAATTTTACAACGTTTTACTTTTTACTTTTATTTTTCCTTCTTGAAATGACGGATATCCAGTTTTGCAACGTGTGTATCTGAAGACACAGATTAATACTTTATAAAATTTTTTGCGTGACAAATATTTGGTAAGATTTAAGACTTTTCATCATATTTGGACTCTGGTACCTCTTAGCACCATTATGAAGTGTAAGATCATCCTAGTTGGTTTTTTTTTTTCTTAATTTATGAATTATGACTTGCTTTACAACACATTTTCCTGTGGCAGACTAATATATACCATGATTGTGGAGAAATAACTTTGATTTGAAAAACACCGAACTCATCCTATCCACTTTAACAAAAGGATAAGTGTCTTTATGTCTGTCTGTGTTCCAATTGCTACGTCACTGTCATTCCAAAAGATGGCACATCACAAACATTTTTAGTAGTAAAATGCATTGCATTTGTCATACTAAAAGATGGCACAGCACTGCTTTTATATATCCCATGCCAAATGTCATGTAACTGAGTCATATGCATTGTATGGTGCACTGCAAATGTTGTGAGGTCTACGTTGATTACTTAGATTTCAACCTGTCTTAGATGGGTACTGCATGCTTGTAAAAAATAACCTTATAAAATGATGATAAAAATTACATCACCAAAATAATAGTAAAAATAATAAATAAATTACATAACAAAGACCAACTATTATTAGCACAGTACTGACAAAGTTTCTCCTTTAAGCCACTAGGTATTAAGTAACTTTAGATGAGCACTTCATATGAAATTCCTCTGGCAATATATGATTATGAAAATCTCTAGCAGCAACTCAAGAATAATCTTCTGATTTTAACCTCTACAATGCACTAGAGACTAGAAGTGAGAACGTTGAGAAATCCACTGTTCCAAGGCCAATTTAATAACTGTTACAGGCTGGTACTCACGTCATAATTCTGTTCAACTGGCGACAGTTTATTGGAGGCAAGTACAGTCGTGAATTGGTTAACCATGTCCCTACTAATGACACTGCGCTATATCGATTAAGATGCAATAAATGAAATCGAATAGTATCGAAACACAGTTGTAAGAGCTCATACTATAGTATTAATATTATAATTAATGTGTTATTTGTGCTGTATTTCAATAATTATTCATTTATGTGATGTAGGTATTATATGAATGTTAGGTTAGGTTACTTGAAGACAGGTTATTTTAGAGTAGGTTATGTCGGGTCAGGTGTATATCGCAATGAAAATCACATCAGACAAAGAGGCATGACCCTGCCCCTTTATATATCAACTTGTTTAACAACAAAATCGATTAATGACACTCTGGTCGGTTAAGCGAGAAAAGACTGTACATAGTTGTGTAATTTTTTGTGTAAGCAAATCACTTGGATAGAATTTCACTGCATCAACATAAAACCGAGGAGAGTTAAGGTCTCCTCTTTTTTTTTCAGCCTTCAATGGAGTGTATTCACAATAAACAGTGACCACATCTCTTGACTCAACTCCTTCCTATCAAGTACAACAAGCGATGAATTGCTCGCCTCACTTACTCGTAAGGTATTCCCAATGACCACTCCGACCATACTTCTTGTCCCAGCAACTCTAGCACATCTTTACCACTCTGCTTCAGCAGTCCTGACACCCTTCACCCCAAACTTGGCTGTGCCTGCTACATCTACATTGCAACCTCTGAGCGGTTCACCGGGAGCCCTCTCTGCCAGCTCCAATTGGTACCCACATAAATTATTCTGGATTAGCCACCTCTCCTGCCACTTATTTTGCATGGCAGATTTGATGCTTCATTTCACAATGAGGCTTACTAATGCTTGAGATCATTAGTACTGACCTCGCCATCTCTTCCTCACCACATGATCTCCAGTAACTGTTGTACAAGTGGACATCCTAAACTGACCAAAAGCAAAAGTCCTTTTCTGTTCTTTTCACTCTTCCTTTGCACAGCCAACATTAACCCTAAGTGAAACAGGTACTGCTCTAAAAGCAATACTTTTTTCAGTCTGCCACGGACCTCCAGACACAGTGTATCACACTGGGTGACACTGTAATGAGCAGACAAACAAGCAGTCAAAACAAAAATTGTGAAAAGATTTGGATAAGGAAAGAAATTAGATTTTGTAAAGAGAGCAGTCTCATGTTCAGAATTCATACAGGAGTTTGGTAACAATAAGTTATTATTAGTTTGAAAAAAGCCAAGGAGTGAAACTAATTTGAAAAGAAATTAGGTGTCAAAATCTAAATCAAACATGAGAACACACAGAGTTTTAGTTGGACTCCAAAAGCTAAGATACTTCTAGAGGTTCTTGTGCATTCTAAATTATTATTATGGCATGTGTTTCGTCAGCATCTATCAAGTTTTGACCACCCAACTGACAACACAAGCCATCTCACACGATGGCTGCAAAATGATTTTGTTGTCTTAATGATAAAAATTAAATAAATAGTCATGACAGTCATAATGCTTGGGGTGGCGTGCACAGAAACGCAGGTTTATTAAAAGCTTCTGGGGCTTCATTGGTCTAGAGAAATTCTTTATGCGTTTTTGGTCATATTCATGAAATGTCTATAATAATTTGCAAACTCAATAAAGCACTTGGTTCACAGAATATGTAGCTGGCTAGTTCTTAATTGCTGGGACTTTTGCAGAGTCCATGCTTAGACACTTACAACAAATCTGAAAATTCAACAGAAGACTGGTGAACTCACATATCTCAAATTTGATGAAAAAAATTATAATTTCTTCAACGGGAAAGGTCCTCTTTTACAAACACAATGTATTTTTTTTTACATGTGATGAATGAATTAGGATATAATTAATGTATGCCAAAACATACACTCCCAAGACATCTCAGAAAATATCATTGACAAAGGACTGGAAAACTGCTGTAGCATAATGGCCTCTGGATGTGTTAAAACCAATTTTTAATTCCTTTCTTGATTCTTGGTTAAATGATTCATACAGTATGACTTATGAGAGATGAGATTAAAGGGAGATGGCAAATATTCTTTACAGTTGTTTTATTTAATGTGATGTAGTCTAAGTGTGAACAAAGAAAAACACTGGATGCAGGACACCAGCTAGTTGCTTGAATTATGCCCCCATGCTATTTAGAAAGAATTTCTCTTCAGACATAATTAAAAAAATGAATGGTTTTTAACTTATTGCTGGAACTGATGTGAATATTGATCTGCTTTTTGATAAAGCTCTGTTACCAGATAATTTAGCATTACCCTCTTTGGTCAAATTTGTCCCTGATCTACTGTAAGTCTACTTGATTCAAGGAGAAAGGATTTTTCTTTTTTTTTAAATACACAAAAATTATTTCTGAGCTCTGGAAGTTAAGGCACATACTTTAAATATTTCAAATCTTTTAATTAGAGCAGCCTGGTAAATGTGCATAACAAGTTTTCCACTAATGGGGTCGATTTGTTAAGTGGAAGATTAGAACCTCAAACAAATTTTTCTATGCTCCCTTTATCTGCCTCATTGATTGTAGAGAATGAGACAATCTTTGTAGAGGCTTTCATTGATTCGGGGACTGCTGAATGTTTTATTAACGCAAATTAGTTTTACTGCTAAAATTGAATGTGATTACCAATCAAGAAACTTACAGAAAATGGAAGTTAAGAGGGGAATCCTTTATTGAATAGAAATATAGATAGATTAAAACTTCATTAAGACCAAAGGCAATTGTAAAATGTTGCAGATGCAATCCTATAACAGGATTTTACTTCTATTGCGGACCTGGCCTGTGTGTGTTCATCTATTTGTGTCCAGGTTTTTATAGCTTGTATGTTTGCTGCCCAGTAATAAAACTGAAAGTTAGGTAGAGCCATGCCACCTTCTGCCTTTGGTCTTTGTAGGGTCGCTCTTTGGATACGTGAATGTTTTGAGTTCCAAATAAATGAGGTTGTTGTTGAATTTAATTGTTTAAAAAATGATTTATTGATGTATATTGGAATGTTTTGAAATAAAAAAAGAAGAAGCTTAGGAAGAATATTCATTTTAACAGTGTTAATTCTTCCAGCTAGAGTGAGATGAAAGGTTGACCATCTACAGTATGCAAGTCTTGCTTAATTTTTTCCATGCAGATGGCGAAATATGTTTTATAAAGAGCTTTATGTTTACTTGTGATGTTTACCCCTAGGTATTTAAACGGTTCTGCAATGATAAAAGGTAGGGTGTCTAATCTAATATTATATGCTTGAGAATTCACTGGAAAGAGTACACTTTTATTCAGATTAATTCTGAGACCAGAGATCTTTTGAAATTCTGTGAGTGCTGTTAAGACTGCAGGCACAGAATTTTGTGGGTCTGATATATATGTACAGTACCATATCATCTGCATATAGATAAATTTTCTGTTCCAGTCTTTCTCTGATAATCCCCTTTATATGATCTGTATTACGATGTCAAATGAGGAACATTTTAGAGAGGTGTTTGGACACTGAGGTTACAAAACATCTAATAGAGAATTGTTATATATATATATATATATATATTGTGATATGTGGCCGGCTTATCATCCCGGCCAATACCCCCAGGTCACCAGATGGAGCCCTCCCTGCAGTACGGAGGTGCCCCGAAGACCAGCAGGGAGTCATGGGACATGGAGTTTTCGCACAAGACCCTGCTGGATACCTCAGGGGCCGCAAGAGGGAGCTGCATGGAGGAACAAAGACTTCTTCGTGCCCTATGACCCGGAAGTTCGTCATAGGAAGAGCGACGGGCTTCCGGGGTGAAAAGAAAGGACTTGTACCTGACCCGGAAGTGATTAAGAATCACATGGACTGGGGATTGGGAACACTTCCGGGTCAGGGAATATAAAAGGACTGTGGGAGCTCCCAGACGGCGAACTGAGCTGGGTGGAAAGGTGGCAACGTGTCTGGGAGTTGGAGGATTGGTTTATTGTGAATTATTGTGATTTATATGAGTATTGTGGAGGAGAGTGTGCTTTGTGCACTGTGGAAGTTTAATAAAGTTAGCATTTGGACTTTTACCTGGTGTCTGGAGTCGTGGACAGGGGTTCAAGGGAGCGAGAGCGCCCCCTATCTACCACTATATATATATAGGTGTGTGTGTGTGTGTGTGAGAGAGAGAGAGAAAGAAACATAAATAACAATACAGGGAGTCCTTGGGTTACAAAGTCTCGACATACAACGTTTCGAGTTTGCAATGCTCACTCCCATAAAAACTTTAAAAAATTGAGACATGAGTGTTTCGGCTTATGCCAGTGGCGTCGTACTTACAGACTACGTGGGCGAACTAGTTTGGTTGCGCGCAGCGGAAGAATACGCAGTAACACAGCGTATGAGTGAGGGAGTTGGCGAACTAGTTTTGTTGCACATGGACGAAGTGTTCCATTTGTGTGGCTTTGTTTGGCGACTTTGTGGCCCTTATCATGGCTCCTAAATGAAAGTCAGAGTCTTCAGATGGTAGAGCTTTGAAGAAGAGGAAAGCCATCACAATGGAAGTGAAATTAGACATTGTATAGAAATCAGAAGGAATAAAGGTAAGGATTTTTTTTTACTCTCATTTTTTTTAATTTTATTTGTTATTACAGTATAATGTACAGTACAGTACATTTATGTCCTTTTCCTTTTTCTGTGGCTTAGTTGTGTTTTTATGTTCTAGATTATGATTTTGCAAATGTATTAGGACAGGTACAGTAAGTGACTTAGGCTAGGGCAGGGGTCCTCAATCACAGTCCTGGAGGGCCACAGTGACTGCAGGTTTTTGTTCTAACCCGATTGCTTAATTAGAAAACAATTCTTGCCAATAATTTAATTTAATGGCTTGTTAGTGCCAGGTAATTCTCATATCCTAGATTTTCTTCCCTTTTCTAAGGATATCATCCAAATGATTTGAAGGCTAAAATGGATGAGTAATTCTCAGTCCTTCACTTTTTTCTGTTCACTTTCCTTCCAAGTATTTAATTAAACCCAATAGTGCATGATAAATACACACAGGTGTAAATGATAACAAGCTAAATGGAGAAATGCTGGTCTCCTTTGTTGTTTGCATGTTATTGCTAATTATGAGTAATTAAAAACCAAGACTACAGCTGTTTAAGACTAAAATAAGCAATAAGGGTTCAAAATTTTAATGAGCGAGACAGCTAAAATGAAGCAGATGTGTTACTTTAGCAATAAGTGACTTTTATTAAGCAATTGGGTTGGAGCAAAAACCTGCAGCCACTGCGGCCCTCCAGGACCGTGATTGAGGACCCCAGGGCTAGGGTGTGTTTCGACTTACACCAAAATTCGGGTTACATCACTGTCGTAGGAACGAAACTGTGTTGTAATCCGAGGACCCCCTGTACAGAGTCTTGGAGTTCCCGGGGACACCCAGTTTATTGTCCTTTACAAAGAAGAAAAGATAAAATGAAAAATGAGCAAAGATGACATTACCTGTCATTCTAGCCATCTCTTCTGAGCTAGAAAAACAACAACAACAACAACAACATTTATTTATATAGCACATATTCATACAAACAGTAGCTCAAAGTGCTTTACATAATAAAGAATAGAAAAATAAAAAACACAATACGAAAACAAAATAAATCAGCATTAATTAACATCGAATAAGAGTAAGGTCCAATGGCCAGGGGGGACAGAAAAAACAAAAAAAAAACAAAAAAAAAAAACTCCAGACGGCTGGAGAAAAAAAAAATAAAATCTGTAGGGATTCCAGACCATTAGACTGCCCAGTCCCCTCTGGGCATTCTACCTAACATAAATGAAACAGTCCTCTTTGGATTTAGGGTTCTCACGGAAAGGCTTGATGATGATGGTCACGTAGAATTCTGCCTTTTAGTCCATCCATCATTGTTGGAGCATCATGAAGCTTTGAGTAGATGGAGGTGGCGCAGGCCACCACCACAAAGAAACCGGAAAAAGAAACAGAAAAGAGAGTAGGGGTCAGTACGGATTTTAGAGCTACCCTGAATAGTTATTATGAGGAAATTGAACATACAGAGTATCAGGATTAAGTTAAATTAAGTTAAATTGAAGTTATAAAAAGGCCATGTTAAAGTAATATGTTTTCAGCAGTGTTTTAAAGTGCTCTACTGTATTAGCCTGGCGAATTCCTATTGGCAGGCTATTCCAGATTTTAGGTGCATAGCAGCAGAAGGCCGCCTCACCACTTCTTTTAAGTTTTGTTCTTGGAATTCTAAAGAGACACTCATTTGAGGTTCTTTCTAAAGATGGATCTGAACAACAACTTCTGGGAAGGCAGCCAATTAAGTACCATGAAAACCACAAAGAGGTGGGCCTTGTGGTGCTAGGACTGCAAGCAATGTCAGGCATCTTTCGGGATATTCTCCATTATAAAGGAAACGTAAACCAAGTTAGTAGTTCTGCTTCACCCTTGGTCTTCTTCCTCCTGTGTTTTCCTGTACAAACGCCTGTAGGATGCATCCCAGGCTCCTGTGTATGACAAATATATATATATATATATATATTGTGGGCAAGCAGGCTGCACTTTTATGTTTTATAGGAGATTCAATTACAGAGAAAACACACAGACAGATTCTGGTTTAATAGATGTGGGATCAGATGCAGGTGTGTACAAGGTTCATATCTCACAGTAGAGAAACATTTTTAACTGATTAATTGCCTATAGAAGCAGTTCACTATGTGGCAGAGTTTTTTTGTCTTGCAGACCACGGAGCTTAGGGCTCTGTCCACTGTGGCTCAATATCGCTAATGGAGGTGCCTTTGAATTCTTTCTCCATAAGAGAAGACTGGAGTCAAATCAGTGAGGTGAATGAAACTCTGAAAACATTATACGTATATATTGTTATACATGTGCATTTGGGAAACAGCTTAAGGGCTCAGTTGATGGTAATTATCCACCGAACCAGAGGATGGTGCTGTGTGGTAATACCTACTCTTTTTCTTCCTCCACAGACCATCTCTGATGTCACTTCCGGCCTCCTGGACCCGCCCCTTCCTGCCAGAAGTGCATTAGACCGGAAGTTCGCCATCTTAGGCAGCTCATGTTTGAACTCATGTCTGGAAAGATGTTTTTTTTTTTTGGTTGGGGAAAGTCTGTTTTTTTTCTTGTTGTTTTCAACAATATATGTGCATGGCTGACCCAACCCTTTTTATTTGTCCTTTCTCTTTCTTACTATACACATATATAAAATAGAGATAGAGAAAGAAAGTGTTTTGGCAATGGCACTGATAGGTTTGTGTACCTTATAAAGGTAAATAAGTCTAAAGATTGTACTGGGTCAACCAAACAGTATTGCAAGTTTTTATTTATTTATTTATTTTTTCAATTTTAGTATCACTGTAGCCCCAATAACTGCCCTTACAAGGAAAAATTGCAGGCGATTTTCTTGGACCACAGAAGCGTGATCAGGTCTTTACTGCCCTAAAAGAATCGATCACTTAAGCTCCAATGTTGCAGGATCTTCATTCTGACTTTTCTCAAGTGGATGGTCAATTCTGATGTGCAATTCTATATCACAAATGCTCAGATTAAAAAAAATTGCACTGTGCCTATTTTGGTAAAAAATTGGTTTGTAGATCTCACAGGAATCTCTTTTATTTAAACACTGCAAAATAACTACAGTATATTTGAGACAAACTCTGTAGCTCTTCCTATCTGTGTACCTGTATCTAAGTATTGTAGGGCTCAATGAGTAAATGTGTGTCCCATGTTCCACACACTGTTCTGTCTCTAATAAGACGGTCTGTGATTTTACTAAAATTGCAGATGGCTGAAGGAGCTTACCAAACACAAATAATGAGTCACAATCAAAGTAATCCCCCATTTCAGTGTTCAAAAGTGTTCCCTATATTGTTACACCTGAAAGGGAAAAAAAAGATTCTATACTTAATTAGACATTACCATAGGATACATGTTTGTACAGGAGAGTAAACCTATTTTTATATGATAACTTTGCTTTTAATGGTTTTTTTTATGACATTATAAGCAAGGCTGCATCTTTAAAGGGATTATTATTTTGACTAAGCAAATGGGGGATTGCTGAATGTTTACTTTCTTTAAATATTGCTATCATGCTTGGGAATCTGTTGTTCAGAATGAGATATCAGCAGATACTGAAAATGAATTAGCTTATTTTAACTAGTATTTCATTATGGATATCTTGATTAAACTTGTTACTTGGCGGAATGCTAGAGGAAAATGTAAAGGGAGAAATACATCATATTTGACCATAACTTTATTACTATTGATGAGTCATTCTTTAGCATATTATCCATAAAGATCCATTTCTTCTGAGCATAAACTTATCTTTCCTGATTAGTTTGTGAGAACAACACTTAGCTTGTGAAAAAAATTGTAGAGAATACGAAAATACGAAGAGAAAATTATGTTTAATTAATTCATTCATTACATTTATATACCGTTTTTCTGACCTACTCAAACCTCAGTGGACGGTGCAAAACCACTTCAACCACAACCACTGTGGCAGCCATTTTTGTGCCAGTACATTCACCACATTTTAGCTAGTGAAGGGGTGAGAGAGATTACTACCCAGTAAGGCACAGAGGATTATTAAGGTCCAGAATGACCAGGCCATGGTTGGTAATTTAGCCAGGAAATTGGAAAACACCCTTCTGTTTTCAAATATCAAACAATCTAAAGGACAGTGCTGTTTTTACAGCACAGCGTTCCCGTCACTCACAGATCACAGGGTAAGCACTTCTCACCAACACAACTTTCAGTAGCAACCCAAACTTTTCCTAGGTGGCCTCCCCTCCAAGTACTAGCCCAAACATGCTTAGCTTCTGGTGGATTACCTCTTCTGAAGTGCAGGTGAATTGCATCCACTCATGTTATGGATTCAGTGGCTTCTAATTTGCCATCCACATCGGATGAAGAAGTAGAACTTTTCTTAACAGCATTTCAAAAAAGAACTCTTACAAAGACATGTTTTCCTTTTCTGCACTAAACCAACTTGTTATGTTGCTTGGCTACTGAAAATGTATCTTCTTTGTTAGTGCTTTACTATTTAGACAAGAACTACCTGAACATTCAATAATTAGCGATGTGTATAAAAACTCTGCAGGATTGTACATCTATAGTTTTCTGAATGCTGTGTAAGATATTGCTTGGCTACACAAGTTTTTTTTTGATAAGAGATAAGAACTGGTTAAAATCAAATGTATATATCACAAAGCACAAGACCATTTGTAAGTTAATATGTTAAGGTTGAAATACAACCAAAATTAATGGGATGACCAGAAGAAGAGTCATTTAACAAGCAAGGGGTAGTAATTGATAAGAAGCTTCAGTAACCAGAATAGATAATCAAACCCAAAACGTAACCCAAAAACCATAATCAAAAGAGGTAAGGCTAAAGTAACGAAGGAGTCTTTACAGAAGATTAATGAAAGAAAATGTCCAAAGATTTTAATCAGAATCCATTAAACTTAGATACTTATGGATTTGTTGAGTCAATGTTGTTTCAAAGATGTAATTTATTTAATCCCTGGGACCACTTTCTATGGCAACCACAAATGGGAAACAGACATCATGACATAAAATGGCAATGACCAGAAGTAAATAAAATAACGATGAACTATTGAAAAATAAATAATATACATATGTTAATGAGAGCAAAAAATAAACACAAAGAAAATAATGAATTAGAGAAGGAAGCATGACAATGCAAGCATGCCATGCTAGTCTCCTGATTCGGATGTCAGAAACGTGAGGTTCAATGGCTGATTTGTGGATACAGTAAGACAGAAGACAAACTTGTCTTGGAGACCACACCACATATGGATTAGTTTTATAAGATCAGTCAAATTACTGATTAGAGAGAAGTGGAACAGGGGGAAGTAAACTGAGAATGCTTTGTACAACCAGTGAAGCTTTGTTTAGCAGCCACGCAAGAACAAGGCCACTTGGAGAAATGAGAACAGCACTGCCAGGCTATATGGTGTGGATTGCCATTTTCCCTTTGCTTTTATTTAACTCACTAGCTATTTCAATAATGCCTAAAACTAACATTTATTCTGCTTCCCTGTTGGTATTCTACTCTGTTCTACCAATGAGGGCTAGTTCCTTTCATAGTGTAGGTAGATCAGAGGTGAAGAAGAACATTTTCAAAAGAAAACAGTATGGTGGGCTTAGCACATTGTTGGCTGGTAAGCGGCATTAACCAAGGTCTGTCAGCCTGAAGCACCTAGGTATTTAATCCTGGGACACTGCTGAGACCATAAGCTAGCATACAAGCTTTGTAAACATCACTCATAATCAGCATTTATGTGAATAGGGTCTGTATGTGTATTTTTCTATGTGTTATGGTAGGTTGCAAGAGTAGGTCAACCCATAATGAAATCTGTGAGTTTTAGTAACTTCACTGCAATGTCCCATCTAGATTTTAGCCAAACAAATAATGCAGTCTGAGTTTGTATTTCCTGTTATTTTGACCACAGATTAAAATAATTCTGCCCCCAAAAAACAGGAGAGTGAATTCTGTTTGCATGCTCTTCTGTTCCTTATTCCTGTGTTGACTTTCAATTTTTAACACCATCAAAATGCTGCTTTGCAAGTTGGACATATAGAAATTTGTTTAAGGCCATCCCTTTTTTATAAAGCCACAGCAAAGTTTATAAATAGCAGATCATAGTATGAAACTAACTAAACTTCTGTTGATAGGAGCATCTTTGAGTTTCTTGTTCACTTGATCTTTGTTTGGTCTCCTTGAACAGGTTCCTGACATTTATTAACCCTTTATGCTGCTTCTTTAGGATAAATGCCATGTTAACCTAAAATTATTCTCTCACACTGTCTCACTAATGTTATAAAAAGTATGTTTTAATCTTGTAATTTACTTTCATAAAAATAAATAATTTGGTGGTTATGATAAAACATATTGATGAAGAAGAAGACTGACATTGACACAATTTGCTTATTTGTGGGAGAATTTCAAATCAGAATGAATTATATAAAAATTAAAGCAAGTATTATTTTAATTTTCAAATTAGCTGGTTACAGTGACCTTGGAACTCTAAGAGCTTCTCAAGTAACACATTATTGGACTTTTCATCTCCAGAGACTTCATCAGTGATCTGCAAAATAAAAGGGTTGAATATGTGAAAGATGGAAAATCTCTGTAAAACTGAAATAGAATATGAAGCAACTTTGGTCAAGGTGACCTACCATAAAGAGCACACTTCACACAATAGTGATAAAGATTATATATATATACTACAAAGCCTTTAAGCTACATATGGTAATTAAATCTGTGATTGCCCTCATATTGTTATTCAGAGGTATTTAGCATCTCTAAAGTCTCAAGGCCACTGATTTTTATATTTTTAACTAATTGTTGAGTTACGGTGATTCCTTCAGTATAAAAAATATATTGCATTACACATAAAATGCAATTCATACAGTTTGCTTAAGTACACCATTCATTTGTGTTATTAATTGAATTTGTGTTACATATACTTTCTTAGAAAAACATTGTAAAACCATCAGAAGACTTTTATTTGGCAAGGCTAATTTTGAATACAGTGATGCCCATACATTAATGTTATATAAACTTGCTTATTCAACTCTTTTCGAAGCCTGGTGTTTCTTTTCCAAAAAGGCAGGCAGCCTTAGCTTACTCCAGCACTCCTAAGCACTTGGACCCACTAGCATTCTCCCAAAACCAAAGGCAAATTTTCTTCACCTATTCATTTAACATACAAGTATTCATGATTAGGTAAGGAACTAGAATGTCTGGACTTGGGGGGAAAAAACATGAGCATAGGGGTGAAATACAAATTCGACAGAACCTCTGGAGCTGAGCTGCATTCCACCACTGCATCCTTGCATTACATTAAAAACTGATCAGATCATTGCACTGTGTATTGAAATTTTTATTATCATTTCAGAAAAAAACTCACTGATGAGCAAAGCCACCTGTATTTCACAAAAATAATACAATGCAATAAATAAAACAAATGAAAGCAGTAATGGGTGTCCAGGTGGCAAGGCAATTGGAGGATAACACAGGGTAAGGTTAAGGGCTGGTTTATACTTCACGTTCAGAATGTGTACGTGCACACATCATGGCTACCACGTGTTCCCAGCATTCATTTGACACGTCCTCTAAGCATGCCCTCTGAAATTAACGCCACGCATGCGTGAATTGCAGTACGAGCAAAAAGTTGGGGGGCACAGCGTCATCATCAAGTTGGAATGTCACATCAGAGACTCTGTTTAATATCTACATGTGACAGAAAGTCACTATGAAAGAGAGCCACACCAGCAATTGGAGAAGTCTGTGATATTCCAGGTTACCTCCACACTGCCTTGTTGCAACCAGGAGCCTCTTCAGCCCATAACTGTTGATAGTCATAAACAAAGTCAGCTGGGCAAATAATGACACATACATTCAGCAAGGGGTTGGTGCCTAAGTGTCAGTACTTTTATTACAATCCAACAAATGAAAGTGCAAACAGTGCAATGATTTCAAAGAGTCATTCAATAAGTAAATAATCCATTAAAGACAGTGACAGTCTGTGAGCTGAAATCCAGAGTTAAAAGCAGAGCAAAACAAGTACAGTCATCAGGTTCTTAATGTTCCTTTTTTGATCCCAGATGAGTCCCTTACAACTCTCTCTCTCTGTTTCCCTAGCTCACTCATAACTTGCGCAGCTAGTAGGGACTCCAGCAGCCACAGTGCTCAACACCGACCCTGATCATGGCAGCCTCTATCGACGTTGTCCAGATCACTTGGGGTCGATTATCTTCCTGTCTTCCTTCTCACTCTCCTGGCATACCTCACATCCCTGGAGAAGGCTCCACCACAATCACACCCGCTCCTCAAAGAATTATCAAGAGGATGATCTGGCCATAGAGCACTGATCCATCGTTTCTCTGTGGGTCTAGCAACTGTGCTGCCTCTCACTTAATAAACTGCAGGTTCATCCTGCTTCACCACCTGATGCTAATCTCAGGGCACTGTTTCTGTCTCTTTCAGTCCCATTTTTTTCTATCACTCCCCCTTTCTGCCATTAGGATCCTTTTACATGGCTTGATTGGGCACAGGTATGATACACTGCCACTTCCGAGGTGTGAATGATCTGCTTGCATTTGAACATGACCGTGCAATCAGCCAAGCACCCCAACCAACCCCATGCTCATGCACCCACACCCGATCAGAGCCTGCATGCTCCGGGTCCTGATAATTTAATTAAAAACTGCATTTTGCCACAGACCTCTCATGACAAGGTCCTGCAGTGCCACTAAAGTTGTTAAGGGACTATATAGCCTATAGGTTTTCAGTGTGTCCTGGAAAGGTATTATGAAGTTCTGCTAGTCTTGCATGTAATGCTCACTTGGAACACTAGGGGTCAGGTGACCTAGGTGTTGGCAGGGATAGCCAACACTTTCTCTAAAAAGAGAGTGAGGTCATGAAGGAAGCTGCGGAGTGTCAAGATATTAGAAAAAGAATTTGTCACAAAGTGTAGCTATTTGTATTTTAAATTTATAAACAGCTAAAGGCACTTACTGTGACAGAGCAAGAGGGTTGTTAAATCTGTTGCGGCTTCACAGTAGTAGAGGTACAGGTGTACATGTGTTTGATTCACTAAGCTCTAAGAAATAGTCCGAGAGCCTGAGCAGGCAAAGCCAACTGCCCATTGTCCTCCTGTGGCTGGGAGAAAATAAATATCTGTGTGGGCTGAAAGACATAAGAGTTTAGAAAAAGTCCCGGGCAAATATTTAAAAAAGAAGCACTTACCAAAAAGAGTGAGACCAAGAGAGAGAGCGAATGTAGTCCAGCTGCCTTAGGGCACTCTCACCGGCTAAGAATGAATTAAGTGGGAAAATTCCTGGAGAAGTGCAGCGCCGTTGCATGCTCCTAGATAAGAGGAAACAATTGCATGTCCCAAGGAATTGGGCACCACAGTCTCCCTCAACATAGAAAACTGGGAAACAAACACTAGGGGTTATCTTCTGAATGGTTAGTGTCTGGTGACTGCATTTAAGCTCTTGAGTGGCGGTAAGAGGTTTTAACAGTGAGCTTTTCAATTTTTTCCTGTATACAGTTTTTGCAAAACATTATTCTTGAAGATAGAAACTTTTTTTTATTTCTTTTTCTTGATTAGTTTTTTTTTTTTTTTTTGGAAGGAAGAAGAAAGATAAATAATTTGAATTCTGCAAATTTTTGCTTTGGGTGCCAGAATTCTTTTTAACTTTCCCAATTTTTACTTGGAATAGGAGGAAACCTACATATTTGTAATTATTTTTATCTTGTTATTTTTGCTGTTTTTGTGTGCATGTCATTGGGAAAATGTTTTATGATTTAAGGACACTTGACTGATTTTTGCTTTTGAATTTTATTTCTTACACTTTTCCTTTTGCGAAAATAAATAAAGAATTAATAATGAAAACTTATTGAATATTGAATGAGCTACAAGTGCCAAGAGGGTAGCAAGGTGCTAATTCCCACTACACAGGGTATTACATGGCCAGATAAGGGCAACAGAAACCTCAGGAGACCAGTGACAGCAGAGCTGCAAGTGCAAGTTCTTCCCTAGTCTACTTAGAGGAAATAAACCGCTGCCTCTGACTTTGGAAGTGGTCCCAGGCTTTGCTGGAAGTGACAATAGAATGGAGCATAAGACTGCACCATGGACAGATAGCAGTGGAGTACAGAATCATGGGGAAGAGTGGGGCAAGTGCTAAATTGATTGGAGGAAGAAAACTGTTCTGGAAAGAAAGAGTGATGGGAGGTAAGAACAGATTATATTTATATGATGGGCAAGTATGATGGTACAGGTTGGCTCCATTATTCCACTTCTGTTTTGGGTGCCTTTTCAACCCGACACCATCAATAGTCATGATCGGGAAGAGCTGAGCTAATGAGGACACTCACACAAAGCAAGGGGATGATGAAAAAGTGCTCTAGTGCTTTTATTAAAACCAGTCAAGATCTAAACAAAAGTGTCCCAAAACAGTGAAGTGCAAAAATTCAATAAATAATCCATAAAAAGTACCTGTGGATGTTAAAATATTCTAATAAATATTCATTTTAAAAAGAGGTTAAAAACAATGCAAGAGTCTCCTTTTTCCAGTCTTTGTTGCTTCCCTTTAAAAACCGATACCTCTCTGGCTTATACTGCTCGGACCTTGCAACTCAGAGAGACATCAATTAACAGGCGCAGAAACCCCTCAGTCCTGGCCCGAGTCTTCACCGCCAAATCCACAGTGTTCTACGAGGAGCCACCGGACCCTGCTCTGCTCTGCACTCACCGCTGCCATAGGGCTTCTCATGGCAAAAGTCCACCATCCTCCCACCGCTGCTTATCGCTGATTCCACCTGGCAAGAAAACACTCCTGAGCATGATGACCACTTCTGCTTCCAAGCTGCTCAACAGGAGTAATCCCCAAGCCCACTCCCAAGCGCTGGCCACACACTACTCCGTGGGACTCTCGTTCTCGTCCACCTACTTCTCTCTCTAAACATCAGCTCACTCTCACTCCTGCCTTTCTTCTTCCTTTCATTAACCTTCATTCTTTTCTCAGTTCTCTCGTCTTTCTTGTGCCAGCTAGTTCTTATAGGCCTCCAAGGGTGTAGCATCTCAATAGTGCACAGCAGGAAGCCATTAAAGCAATTGAGACAGATCGCACCCTCACATGCAGGTGTGTCTCGCCCCAATTACTCTACCAACTCCCAACAGCTGCATGAGCATACACACCCACTGAGAATGAGCCAGCCAATTAATTATTTATTTATTAAAAATGGCCACTTTTTCTGAGCCGCGGACCCGCTATACCACAGCAAGTCACCCTATTAGACAGGGGTGTAAGACCAGTATAGTTTATGCACACTGATATATTGTGGCTGATTTTTTTTCTCCTTTTTGTTTGTTCTTTATTTCCCCCCTTTATTTTAGTGAATAAAGGGAAATAATTTTATGTCTTCTGATGACATTTTTAGCCGTAGAGGTCTGCTGGAAGGTCTCCTGCTAGCTGCAGTAACTATTGGACTATCATGCTTTGCAAAATGTAAAGTTCTGTACAAAAATAAAAAATGCAAGACTATAAATTATTTAAGTGAAACCATACATTTGAGGTCATACTGCAAATGTGCTCACATCAGTATCTTTTGATTATCTTTTTAATGTGCTTTTTAACTTCATTTCTTATCAGAAAATGACTCCTGACCTTAATTAAACACACTGATTAAAAAGGTAACAAGAGCACCATAGCTTGAATTTCTATTAAACAGAAAGAGGCACTATCTGTCTGTTTGTCGATACTGGGTTATCAGTCAGCACTACTTACATTTTACTATATTATTAAAAAAATAACTTCTTAGATTTATTCACTACTGTGGTGTAAACCCGATAGCAATTATACATATATAGCACACCTGAATTTTTCATTATTTAACAAATCTAAAGATGGTATATGCCATATCATTTCCTCAGCTCACTTAATCAGCATGATTGGGGAGGGCTGGGGCCTATCCCAGAAAGCATAGTAAATAAAGCAGGAACAATCTCCTATAAAGGCATCAGTCCATCGAAGTGGAACATATACACATACATATACACACCACATGCTCACTAGGGCCAATTTACACTGTACAGAATCTACGAAATAATAAAAAGAGTACATATATAACACATGTTTCAACCTTTTGGGGGCTTGTCAGGAAGTGTTGATCGAAACTTGAATGTTAGTGCCTGAGATAAAGCCTCTGACGTTGCTCCACAGCAGCTGGTTCACTTATTTGACAGGGTGATGTCCGAGGTTCAATCCCCATAAGGGGATGCAAAAGTGCGTACACATGATGAGCCCCAATAAGAGAAAAACAAGTGTTGTGTACTCTTTGAATTAATTGGCAGACACTGTATAACATATCAATGATCTGCTTCTAGCAACTGGGAGGATGTGGCGGATGTTTGTTGACTTGGCGACCAACCACAAGTGTTACCTGGGTAACCACCCAAATAATCAGATTGTGATTCACACTTAAGAATATTTTACACACATACACACACACACACACACACATATATATATATATATATATATATATATATGTATGTATATATATATTGTAAAAGGCTCTATATAGCGCCCGACCCGGCACAGACCACGCAGAGGCACGTGTACAAAACACACAGGCTTTATTCTTTTTCTTCACCCGTGGGCGCACATCTTCCCCGTGACCCAAAGGCAATACACAGTCCCAAAGCACAAAACACAAACAATACTCTTCCCTCTCTGGCACCACCATTCCTCCCAGGCAACCTCGTCCTCTTCCTCCCGATTCTGGCCAAGAATGGAGGGAGGTTGGCCCGCTTTATAGCCCACCCGGAAGTGCTCCAGGTGCCTGACCACCTGGTCTTAATTGCATCTCCGGGTGGGGCTGGTAAGTCGTCCAATGTGGCGGCTGGCTCTCCGCAGCACCCCCTAGCGGCCACCCCATCTCCCAGCCGGGCTGTGGTGGACTCCATGTCTCCATGGGGGAGACTGAGGAAGAACCCACGGCCAGGGAGGCTGCCCCCAGGCGCCCGGGGGAGGCATTGCACTGTCCTTGGTGGCTCCCCCGGGACGTATGTAGCAGGGGCGTCCCGGCCGGGCATGGGACCCGGCTGTCCGTCACAATATATAGTTCTTTATTTTGCCTTATACAATTTCTTGTATTAGGAATTTGTTAGTTTTGCATACCTCTTGGGGTCAGAGCGCACGGTCAGCCATTGTATAGTGCCCCAGGAGCAATTACAGGTTAAGGGTCTTGCTTAAGGGCCCAGCAGAGTAGGATCTTTTTTGGCAGTGATGTGGATTCAAACCGGCAACCTTCTGGATACTAGCACAGATCCTTAGCCTCAGAGCCACTATATATACATACATATACATACATATACAAGGTGAGTCAAAATGGCACTGCTATGTATATATTATATACACTTTTTGTGGGCAATTTATGTGTCACATATGGTACATGATGGCAAACAGGTTGAGACATTCTTGTAAATCATCTTGCACATATGAAATATGTTTTGTGAATAAATTGTTTCTGCCATTAAATGTTAACAGAATTTTGACTCACCCTGTGTATATATACAGTATATACATACAGCATGTGTATAGTGAAATGAATACACACAAGAGATTATGGATGGTTGGTGCACCCAAAGGTAATCCCTGTATAACTGAATATACGAGCCACACTACCTGTTAAAGACGAGTAATGCAATCTTCAGCGCCTTTCCACTGTGTGTGTCTAAACCTCTCTCGGCCAGCACTACTTCTCTCAAGCAAGTTCCCCTAAAACCTGCTTCTCAGATTCTGTCATTATTTTTACTCTCCTGTCTGGTTTTATACTTTGTGGCTTTGAAGGTGACTCTCTGCTTAGCCTTTTCTCCTTCTTGTGTGTCTCACACTCATACTGTGTCTTTTGATCGTGTCCCCAAATCCAAAATGACCAATCACACCAAAGATTGCTCTGATGAACTGGACACACACATATACTTTAGTGTTTTATCCATCCATCCATCCATTATCCAACCCACTATATCCTAACTACAGGGTCACGGGGGTCTGCTGGAGCCAATCCCAGCCAACACTGGGGGGAAGGCAGGAAACAAATCCTGGGCAGGGTGCCAGCCCACCGCATAGTGTTTTATTATATAGTAAATATATATACACATATACTGTATGCAATGGATTCAAAAAGTATTCAGACCTCTTCACGATTTGCACATTTTGTTATGTTTGTAGCCTTGTGCTAAAATAATTTAAATTCTTTGTTTCCCCACATCAATCAAAACTCAATACTCCAGAATGTCAAAACAAAAACAATTCCTTTGAGCTCATGGCTTGGTTTCTGCACTGATACGCATTGTCATATGTGAGACCTTACATAGACAGGTCTGTGCTTATTCTAATCATGTCCAATCAATTGAACTGAATACAGGTGGACTCTAATGTCATAGCAAAACTTTGTAAAAATTTCTAAAATCCTGTTTTTTGCTTTGTCATTCTGGAGTATTGAGTGTTGCTGATTGTGGAGAAAAAAAAATGAATGTAAATGATTTTAGCACAAGGATGCAACATAGCAAAATATGAAAAAAGTGAAGGGGTCTGGATACTTTCTGAATCCACTGATATACAGATATTATCTTTACAAAACCTGCTTGCTATGTTTTCCTACCCAATATGCATTTAAAACTTCAAATAAAATATAATTTTCAAGGATATTTAGTCACATATGTACTGTATGACAGTTTAATTTTATCTTAATCTTCACAGCTGCACTATTATTTAATGTTCACTGCATTATTGTCTTTCATCAGTGACACAGTGTGGGCTCAACAAAGCCTCTAAGATTAGTTAAAGTTCCTTTGTGTACACAATGTGGAAAACTAATCACTCTTGAGGCTTTGACCAGAAATTATCAAAGAGCCCAGTATTTGACAAATTCAGTATTTATGGAATTTAGGTGATTAACTTAATCCCTCCTTAAAGCAACATTTGCCTCAAGGAATTTTTTGAGTTAGAATGACAAAATAAACTGAATGCAAATTTGAATTTCCTAATCCTAATATCAAATTGTCAAGAATTGTAATCTAAAATATTGAGAACCTTTTACATTAAATTGTGCGTACATCTAAAGACAGTGCATAACTATATAAAGCATTTTAGTATAATATGAAGATAATATACATATTTATAGTCCTATCTACCACATATCTGCATACTCCACTACAGGGATGTGGACATAGACAGTCTATACCAAGATCACTGGGCACAGAGTGAGAACTAACCCAGAAGGGATTCCAGCTAGGGCAGAATCACACGACACCCACACTCACTCATTCTCACCTGATTTAAAGTTATTACATGCATCATTACATATTTATCCCACAAAAGGTACAGTAAAAGATTTGGAAATTTTATTTTGACTTTTGACCATTGTTTTATAGGAATGACTTCAGCAATGGCCTTAAACACACTCAAAAAACTTAACAAATATTAAAAGACCAAAAACAGAGTGTACATGTGAAAGAGAAAAAAGTAAATAATCACCTTCTTTTTCTTGAACTTCCTTTCCTAGCGTAATAACAATTATCATCTGGTCAAAGAAAGATAACACCAGTGGCTCTGTGCTCTGTTTTACTGAAATATGGTCATGCTCATCAATGCTAAATTAATTGCTGGACTTTATGATAACCCTTCCACCATTAAGCACAAAAAGGCTGTTGGTAGGCCTCAAACAGCCATACACAAAAGACAGAACTTTCCTTAAGTCTGGACTGATATTACAAGAAAGGCCTCACCCAGGCTACCTAGCCACAAACTCGAAAGGCAGACTTTCGGGCCTCCACAAGCTCAAAATGGGGCTAAGGCTTTTAAAGTTTAAAAACTGTTCATATATCCACAAAAACAAGTAAGAAAAGGTATGCATGTGTTAACACTCAAGTGTGTTTCGGGACTTGGTTAGATGGTTTAAACTTTAGAGCATTTTTGCATCTTGTAGTCACTTCATCAAAAAGTTTGTTATCAGAATTTGGTCTATTATGCATTTTGGTAACAGTAAGTTATATTGAAAAAAAATGGTAATAGAATGCAATTACATGCACAGTGTACAAAAAATGCATTTTTAATATCATTTTACATTTCACAGACAGCAGATTCCAAATGAAGAGATGAAAAGATGCATGTGCTATTGTTAGTACTTATGATATGAATTTGCAGCAACAGCTGTTAAATTCACTTAATAATATTGAAGACTAAGTATCTTACTATTACAATTTCTTACATTTTTGTTTGTGTCTTCCTAGTATTCACATTTAGTTTAATATTCTGCACATTGTCATAAAGAATAATTTTATGAGAAGTACATTTTAACTCCAATTGTGTAACTATGGGAACCTATAAAATGTCAATTTCTATAAGTAATTTCCCTGACTGTGAACTTTACTTGTAGCAACTGAAAATGGCAAATGGGTTAATGATTAGTCATCAAGATGAAATACTTTCAACCATATAAGGAACTTATTGAACTTTTCAAATACAACACTACTTTTAGATCTTTGCTCTTGATCTATGCATAATTGAATTTACTGGGGCTTATTAACCTTGATGTCAGTGTGAGCAGGAGCTCAGAACTTTCAGTCATCTTGTGGGATGATGTGGTGCCAATACCATAAGGCAAAATCTTGCAAGTGAAGTGCATTGGCAGATTTGTGTTATACTTAGTGTGCAGTGTTTGAGCTGTGATGAATATTAATTTCATTAGTCATTTTCAGCCTTCTTTCAAAACATTTCGAAAAGGATACTCTTCTGTTCTCTCTACTGTTTCATTTGTTCAGCTTGTTTCTGCAGTATTTTCATTATCTGAGATTTGGACTTTGGAAATGAATCATTATTGATCCAAGCTTCTCTGCTTGCAAGTGTATCAAAGATATCCTCCATGTATGGTTGAGGATCTTTGCATGTATGTAAGACAGATTTTATCAAAACATTAAAATCATACTGGATCAATACACCATTTTTTTGACTACAGGCACTATTACACCATCAGGGCAACGTTTCAGAGAAAGACTTAACTATCTAAATACAAAGTCTCATTTATAGGACAAGATCCTGTTTGACTGTGGGCAAACATTCTGAAAATGTTGACAGTGCATTGCCTGAGGCTGCATTTTATTGTTCCCATTTTATCTTTGAATATTGTACAGCAAACATAAATTGAGCATTTGTTGTTGTTTTTTTGTTAAATTTCATACTTGTTTTTTCCTAAATAACTAAAAGTACTACCTAAAGTAAAAGTGGAACAGCCAGAAAGAATGGTTACACATTAAAAATATAGCAATAATGTGGCACACTCAAAAACTATTAAGAAAATATGTGGCCACAATAGTTTGTTTTTTTTTTTTGGTTATTCTAATAAATCACCCACACGATGATATGTGGGAAACAATCGGTTCCTGTTTGTGGAGTGGACCGTGAAAACAGACTGTGGAATGGAGCAGTAATCGGTAGGAATGTGTCACACTGAAATGGTTCTGTCGAGGTTGCATTAAGGGGATGAACTTCTGACCCACCCCTCAGACACAACTGAAAGCTGTGTGATTTCAATGCTGCTCCACTTTACCCATATTCCACAGGTTAGTAGGTGATAAATTAGTAGATTTTAACTTTTAACTGTGAGTCAAGTTATACTCCAATGTGAATCTCATAAAGATACTGTAGTGTGGTAATGAGTATTGCTATGGAGACGTGAAGGAGTCCACCCTAGAGATCTGAGGGACGAAGTGCATCAGGGGCTTTGCTTGGAATAAGTGCCTGCAATCCTCCATAACAGCTGGACATAGAACGAGCACCATCAGTACCATCAGTACAAACAGCAACGCACTTAGTCCACTCTAAATTATTTTCAGATATAAAAGTATCAAGGTTCTCGAACATGTCTTGAGCCTTAGCACCAGCAGTGATACTTTTACAAAAGAGAAGGTCTTCTACAATGTTACTACCATCTATAAACCATACATTGCAAATCAAGTGAGCATCATTATCATTATCTACAATCCAAATTCCTTCCCTTTTATTTTTGATCATTGAGGTCCTCCGCTATGTGCTGTATTCTGAGACTGTTGGTGTTATTAGACAAAGGCACTTTTGAAAGCAGCTTCCCAGCAGACTCACTGATCATAATGTTCACCATATCTACAGCAGCTGGTAGAATGAGTTCTTCTGTGATGATATGAGGCTTCTTACATTTTGTGATTCTATATGCCACCTTGTGAGATGCTAGCAGTGCATTGCTTGTTATTGATGCCTGCTTATAAAAACTACCTTTTTGTTGATTTAACTCTTTTAACTTTCTGGTAAAGAAGCCAGGAGATTTACTAACCATGCTGGGATGATTGGTTTCTAAATGGCATTTCAACTTACTTGATAGCATGCACTCTGGTGCCAAAACCTGCATACACAGTACACACTGCAGCCTCTCTTCACTATTGACTTCTGTTGACGTAAAACCAAATAACTGTCATCATATTTTCAATATTTGCTCTTCTTCAAACTCTGGTTGACGTTGCCACTGGTTGACAGTGGGCCTGCTCTATTTTCACTCTCACAACGCTTATTACTGTTCAGTAAAAACCAATCCATTTTAAAAAATACACACGAGAAGAAATACTTCAGAAACTTCACTTGACATAATCACAACAATATACAATTGATACAATCTCGGAAAACTAATTCAACACTAAGACCGGGCAGCAATTTATATATGAACACAAAGTGCCGAGAAAGTTCGACAAACTGCTAAAACAATCGAGAAACTTAATTATTGTAGAGTGCCATCTAGTAACCATTTGTAAGGGCTTCCGCAAACAGTTATTACCAAGTGAATTACTGGTTTGCACCAGGTCCACCAGATATTGCGTCCTATCACGCTGAATTGAAAATGTAAATAAAATTATGAAAATTTTATAATATTTCATGGCGCAGCTGTGAGGAAGCCGTGGCTCTCAATGGCTCCATGGCGCACACTTTGGGAACCACTGGCATGGGGGCTTCTTCAAGGCTCTGACAAGGTATGCACTACCATCCCACGATGATTGGCAATGTGGTTACTAACAACCTTGTCTTTCTATCCGCAGCTCTGACGATGACTGATCACGCACCTGCAGACCTCCCAAGCCACACCCCTCCAACATTTGAAGACACACATATATATATAGCCACCCGACTGAAGCTATCGTCTTCTTTTGATGTAGTGGCAAGACAGTGATAGTTTAAATCCTGTCAATAATTTTTTAAAGGAGTGTTTCCCTGTTAACTGCAATTATCAATAGTTTGCTGTTGTATATTTTTCTTTCTTTTGTGGAATTTAAATTGAGATTACAAGGTTAGTAATCCAAATTTTTAACCTATGTCTGGCAATTCTGTTCACATTTGGTGTAGTTAAGAGGATCAACAGGGGACATGTCGGACGGTGTGGACTTGGCATCAGTAATCTGCTTCTAAGAGAAGCAACTGCATCAACTCCAAACACAAGTGCGAATGCAACACATTGAGTTTATTTAGAATGGGGCAAAAAGAACAGCAGCAGATGTGTTGCACCCTTTGACCAGGAAAAGCCAGTGCAGGCACATGCTTTTAATCTTTGCTGCTTCCCAATCAAGACCTTCTGGGTTCGATGCTGGCAGCTTCTCAAGTTTACCGTTTTGAGTAGAGAGCTGCTCTTATTGTTAATATTATCCAATAAAAACATACATTTGATTTGTGTCTGTAACAGCCGCTGTAAATTTATATTGCTTGTCAAAGTTAGCTTTTTTTTTTTTATTCAGTTTTATTCTCTCAGTCGAGTTCACATTCGCCCCGATCTGACACTGCTGTTTTCAAATAAAGACGCGCTATAACAGAGGTGAACTCAGATCGGAGAAAGAGAACAGAAGCCCTCGCCTCAAGAAACGTCCACTCACATATAAGGACAACGCAGCTGCACCAGGCATAAAGGCAAAAGATGGCACTGTTTGAATACAGGACGAAGTCCGCCGTCATCCTGCCAATCACCTGTCCTTCAAAGAAACCGCACCGCTTACAGAGCCCGCCAACGCTACACCGTCCAGATCTAAACAGTAGCATGGTGTATGTGCCCAAAAAAAGTCTAACCGCATTCTTGTACCATTTCTCGCGTACTAAAATGTCAGCAGGTATTTTTCGTGGCATTACACGTGTAATGTGTGAACATGCCCTTGTCGATCAAACAGAGGAAGCTCTGCAATATACTTGTGACTTTACGCTGTAGGAAGATAAGTAAATAAATCGAGATAAGTAACATTCGATCTGGCTTTTATATAAGTAAAATATAAATGCTTCTTATGTAAAGACCATCACAAAACATAATCACAAACAGGAGTTTGCACGATACGCTGGCAAGCTCTATAAGCAGTGCTGTTTCTTTGAAGGACAGGTGATTGGCAGGATGATGCCAGACCTCATCCTGTATCGAAACGGTGCCATCTTTTGCCTTTACGCCTGGTGCAGCTGCTTTGTTCTTATATGTGAGTGGACGTTTATTGCGGGGAGGGCTTCTGTTCTCTTTCTCCGATCTGAGTTCACCTCTGTTATAGCGCGTCTTTATTTGAAAACAGCAGTGTAAAATCGGGGCGAGCATGAACGCAACAGAGAGAATAAAACTGAATAAAAATGCTAAACTTTACAAGTATCATACATTTACACCGTCTGTTACAGACTCATATCTAATGTATGCTATTATTGTATAATAGTAAGAATAAGAACAGCTCACTACTCAAAATGTAAATTTTGGGAGACGTTAAGACTCAATGGTGGTCAGCAACAATATTAAAATACACCATGGCATTCATGTGATGATTGGCTGCTATTATTAGGCATGAAGTGTGCCAAGAAAACCTTCCCCACACCATTACACCACCACCACCAATCTGGACTGTTGACCTAAGACAGGGTGAGTTAATGGATTAATGCTGATGATATCAAAGTCTGATCCTGCCACCTGTGTGCCTTGGCTGAGTTAGAGATTCATCAAAGCAGGCTGCGTTTTTACAGTCTTCAACTGGCTAGTTTTGGTGAGTCTTTGTCCACTACAATCTCAGGTTTCTTTTCTTCCCTGACAGAAATGGAACCCGACATGGTCTTCTGCTGTTATGGTCCATCTACCTCCAGGTTCAACATTTTGTGCATTCTGAGCTGCTTTTCTTTTTACACTCAAGACACAAGACACTCATCAAAGGCTATAGGAGGCGTCTAGAGGCTGTTATATTTGCAAAAGGAGGCTCAACTAAGTATTAATGTCATATGTCTGTTGGGTGGCCAAATTTATGCACCTAACTAATTTTATGATGCATATTGCATTTTTTCTGTTAATCCAATAAACTTAATGTCACTGCTGAAATACTACTGTTTCCATAAGGCATGTCATATATTAAAAGGAAGTTGCTAATTTGAAAGCTCAGCCAATGATAAACAAAAATCCAAAGAATTAAGAGGGGTTCCCAAACTTTTTCATATGACTGTATTAAAAAAATATTTAGACTAGGATTGATTAGTAACAGCCAGTCATAATGACTTCTACTATTGCATTCATTTCTTTATTCTCCATATCCAATTATTCTAATACAGGTTGTGTACAACCAGATTGGCAGCAACCAAGTGCAGGGCAGAGTAAAGTCCTGTATAGGGTACCACACACATCAACTCTCACTCATAAAGAGAAAGTTTTGACTTCCCTATAGGCTGATGTGCATGGCTTAGGGGTATGACAGAAAACTCAAAAAACAGAAAAAATCCCATGTAGTGAATTAATGAATAGGAAAAAGGCATATAGGCAGTGACATGAAATAAATTCAAAGACTGAAAACCAAAGCTGTGAGCCAGCAGCGTTAAATACTGACTGCACCACCTGGCTGCCCTAGCACAATTTTAGGTTACAACTCAAATACAGTATAATAATATAATAAATGGTGATGCACAGTTCTGCATCTTTAAATTTTCTAATTTATATTTCCCAAACTCTCTTTGAACTGTTGTTTTAGTGATCTGTTCAGAGCTGCACTGAGGTAATTGTTGATAATTTCAGTCTGTTATTTTGGGAAGACTTCTAATTTCATAGTCAACAAGTGAATATGCTTTTCATAGCAAGCTTACCTGTGCCTGAATGTCACCACTTTTAGGAAGATTTTTCTTAGCCAATGTCACAACAAAATGGAATAAACTATAAAAATGAAATGGTGACTAAAGCATCTCTGTGTCTGATTCTGTTTTTTCTTCTTATCAATTTTGTCTTCCTTTCATTACCTTTCTCTCGATTTACTGCAATTTTCCCTATAATGATTGAAAAACAAATGCAGATTATCTATGGTAAAAGAAAATGTCTGTTTCATTCGTTCCACAATGCAAAATAAATTCTGATTGATCCACCATTCTTCTTTTTTTAACCTTCACAATACTTTATTTGTATTTTTCAGACAGCTCTTTTGTTTTCGCTCTCATTAAATAACAATTGATTCCAAGCACCACAACTAAAGCAAGAAATGTTCAAGTGAATATAAATGGGAATGGCTGACAAGATCTTTGGTGTCCTTTAATGTGTGTTCATTCAGCTAACAACAAACACCTGTCTAACCATAAGCACTTGAGAGGAAATTAGGTCAATGCCCTGCACTCATTCAATGCAAAGGATGTGAACGCTACCTGGTTCTTTAATTGGTACAAAACAGTCCAGTCAAATGACTTTTAGAAAAGCTAGATTTCAGTTTATTCTGTCATTCCATAACCTCCATACTTGTCTCACAAGAATCAGAAATTTAAAAAAACTTAAAAAATGTAATGAGATACACAATGTGATTTACTAATATGAATAATTGACTTAGTAAGGATCACAAAGTGAAGCAGAGGAGAGACTTTAACTGGCAGCCTTAGCCAATAAACATAGTATGTTTAAAATAATTCCTCTCCTTATACTCTCTCTAAATATTGTCACATTTGGGCTTCTGAGTTGTACAAAAGACAGCCAGGACAGAACTTGGCTAACAGACTGTTTTTGTACTTGAATAGACAGCATCGGACACAGCAAACTTGACAACTTCCTAGTTGTTTTTGCTCGACTGAGAGGGATATTCTACTGTACATAGCCTGCTGATCATCACCAGACAAAAGAGGAGCCAGGATGGCAGTCCAGATTTATCTACAGTATGCCTGTGCATCATTGTAGTCATGTGCCCCAAGGTAAACAGCATTCCAGACCATTGGAGGGGGACATTTTCTGCAGCATATACTTGGCATGAATTGGAACAGGCACCTTATCTTCTGGGTTTGAAGGAAGAGGGACATCTTGAGGCTGTTGATCTGCTGCCTGTTGCTGATAAGGATCCATTTTGTGCAACCCCACTTCTGGTACCGCTTGTTGCATTTGGTGTCTGAGTTGCACAAAAGACAGCTAAGTTCTCTCCTGGCTAACTGACTTCTTATTTATGTAACAACAAAACAACATTTATTTCTATAGCACATTTTCATACAAAGAGTGTAGCTTGTCGTGGCGATAATTCATCATCAGAAGGCATTTTACCTAAAAATCAAGGCTATGAGGACTCGAGATAGACAGACAGAGTTTTAAGGCTTTATTGCGATAAATCAACACAAAAAATAACAAGGACTCAACCCAATACGGCCAAATTGAGCTGAGCCCTGAACATTGCCATAATCAAAGTTTTTTTTAACAATTTCTTATCATTTTAACCTTGTTCAATGAGCTCATTCTGCACCTGGCCATACTGTCTATTGTTTATTCCAGTTTCTGTTTTTCTTATTCCTGATTGGTTCTTCAACTGGGCAGATGTCCTCTATTCCATATTTGGTCTTTCATAATGTTACTTCCACCTTTAGCCTTTCATGCTATGCTATATTGGTGGCCTAAAGCTAAGCTTTAATTAAAAAGAAATATAGTATATGCTTTCATTTAATCATTGCTTAGCATACTTGATTTGTCTTAACTTCTACACTAAAGTTAATTTCTAATATATTCTTCTAATACTTTTGCTAAAGCCTACATTTACTAAGATTTTCTCTTCATGCATTACAGTGTGACCTTGCTTACAGCAAAAGCCTTTTGTTCCCTTTCTGCTGATTCACCAATCCAGCTGGTTTCGCTACGCGCCTTCCAGAGCCATTTTCTCTGTTATCGCTTCCTTAGCTTCCTAAGCCTTGAACACAGATGTTCTCAACCTCTTATCCTGTTCTAAGCTGGTTTCTGTGCGTCAATTTTCTGTTCTTTTCTTACTCTGGAAATTTTACTGTAAGCTTTAAAAAATAATGCAATATAACTGATTTTTTAGTTAACTATTTGCTTGACCTATCTTATTTGCTTAACATTCTAATTTATGCTTAATGTAATATTTTAGAAGCTTTTAATTACTTTTTATGGCTCTTTATGTTAATTTGCTATTCTCTATGGTAATATAAAAAAATTTCCTTCTACAAGCTCAAAGTGTTTTACACAATATAATAGAAGAGTTACAAGGGGAAAAACAGATTGCTAGAAATAGTTATATATAACTAAATAAATAATATGTAAAAAGTGATGTATTAAGAATCAATATGTACTTACATAACACAGTCATACAAGTAGTAGAATCCTAATTTGAAGATGTTGGGATTTTTTTAAGTCCACTAAGATAAATCCAATCCTATAATCACAAAATCTGCAGGGGCTCCAAGGCCAAAAGACATCCAATCCCCGACTGAGCATTTTACCAAACATAAAGGTGCTAAAATCAGTCTTATTTTTTAATCATTTTAGACTAGTCGATGCAGTGAATCTTGTAGACAGTTAGAGTATCTACTTTCATTCCATCATCACAAGTGGCTGCATAGTACTGTGACCATGTGGTGGTGGTGGTGGTATAAAATGGCACCATAGAGAAACCATAAAAGAAAACTAATAAAAATAGGGATTAATAATGATAGCATATCCATTAAGTATACGATATTGCAATGCATATGTAATCTATTAGAAGCAGAACAGAACTAACTGCAACTGACTGATTTCATTTCCTGTGTGTTAAATTAGACTGAAATGAATTTAGGACATTACCAGAGAGACCTATCCGTTGGCTAAGGAGATTAATAACAAAGCTGTGGTCTATGGTGTCAAATGCTGCACTCAAGTCTAAAAGAATAAGAAAAGATTTATTGCCTACGTCAGCATTAATCCACAGGTATTTAACTGCTTTAACCAATTCAGTATATGTGCTGTGATTTGGTCTAAAACTGGACCGAACACTTATCCAGAATTTTGTGTTTATTCAAGTAACTCTTTAATTACTTGAATACTTGAATTATTTAACTGGTTAAAAACTGCTTTTTCTAGTATCCATCCATTTTGCAACCCGCTGAATCCAAACATAGGGTCACAGGGGTCTGCTGGAGCCAATCCCAGCCAACACAGGGCACAAGGCAGGAATCTAATCCTGGGCAGGGTGCCAACCCACCGCAGGACACTTTTTCTAGTATTTTACTTTAAAAAGGCAGGTTAGAAATAGAAAATAAGTTGTTAAATACAGAGGCATCAAGATGATTTTTCTTAAGCAGGGGTTTAACTAATGCTGTGTTTAGAGAATCTTGGAAGATCCCATTATCTAATAAGGAGTTAACTATATCAAGTACAATATCAATGAACACATCTGAAATTTCTTCAAAAAAAAAAGCTTGTTATGACTGGATCAAAGGTACAAGTGGAAGATTTTAATTGAGCAATTATTCTTTGAAGCTCAGGTAAACCTCTTTTAGTGAAGGAATTTATTTCACTATAGTGAGCTCAATAAGGGTCAACGGTATAGGCCTTTCAGGGATGTTTTATATTACATTTAATACTGTTTATTTTGTATTTAAGACTTGCTTGAATCATTCAGGAGGAAATCTGCTGATTGAGTTGGGTTTAGAAGATGATCGATAGTAGAAAATAAAACTCTTGCACTTGAAGAAACCACATTGGAACTTTATTCAGACACACAGGAAACTTGACAACTTCTTAGTTGTCTTTGCTCCACTGATGGTTCCTTCAGATATAAAGAACTTGAAGGCACCTTCCTTGGAAAGTAGGCGTGAGATGAGCTGCAGGACATCCGCACAGGACAGAGAACAAAATACTGCGAAAATAAGCTGACTTCAAAGCCTCGTAACACTGTGTGATATATGAGTTACGTGTTACTGTCTGCTGTTGACCCTGCACAAGTAAACTTTTAAGTTGTTTGAAAGTGGCTTTCTTTTGTATTTGCCTGCTGTTTGGAAGTTTTTTCCCTGTGGGTGAACCAACCTCAGAGAACAAAAGTGCAACGCAAGTGCTCACACAATATATATACTAGCACAGTATGTATTCTTAGGTTGTAGGATGCAAGAGATTGTCTAACTGGCAATGAGATGATGTGTAGAAAAAATGGAACCAAACTGATACAGAACTGATAATGTAAAAACGGCAAAACCCCACAGTTACCCGTGTGAGAAGATGGGAGCCACTGGGGACAGGTAATTCTTGAAAATATCAATGGTCCTTTAAAATTAAGGATTACATGATCAGAGAAGGAGAAAAATCATGGTGTCCTCAGCAGACATTGGTGAAATCAACCACCAGCAGAGGAAAAGCAACTTAATATATGTTATAGGTTTCTGACCTTTTAACAGTTATATTGGGCTAAGTAGGGCTAGTAGTGTGTGACATTTATCTGTTCTGCAACATAGGTGGCCTAGGTGTTGCCACACAGAGCAAAACATTTTAGAGCAAGCTGGTTCTCATGGGTGCAATGGTATCAGATTTGTAGGACTACTCTTGACCATTGAAATAACTTGAGCTAGTTTAAACTGGGACACCTTTGCTGGACTAATGGATAAGAGATGCTGTGTAGCTGTTAACTGATTGGGTGGTAAATAGGCCAGACACTGAGAGAGAGAGAAAGACAGAGAGACTTTAGAGGTGAGATGGAGAGTGACTTTGTAGTACTGGCAGGGTAGGAAGATGGGTACAGACCACCACACATACCAGACTGAGAAAAAACATGTGCAAGTAGGCTCATTATAGCTTGCAGGGCTTTATTTTTTGTTTGTCTACTTGTTTTGTACTTTCTTCATCTGTTCCTTGAATTTTGGTTACAATAAAACATATTATCATGATATACTGAAATGTGGGCTGATTTGACTGATACAGCTCTGAGCTTATCAGTAAGGAAGCAAAACATCATGTCATATCCACATGCTTTTCATATATTTTTATTACTTCCTGATATAGATATATCAACCTAATTTCAGTGATTCTATGACGTTTTATTGTGTTTTAGCATTGAAACTATGGTCCTAAAATCTAGAATAACAACTAGACTGAAGGCAGTCTGGGAACCAAAGTTATTACCCAAGGGAAGGGATTTAGATTTAGATGGGTACATGAACTGGTAGCTTTCTCTTCCATAACCACTACTTTATCAAGAAGGGATCTGGAATGATAGGAGATATGGAGCCACCAGAGGGAAGCTCTGGAAACCAGAGCCAAAGAACTATCCTGTTGACATTAATTACACCAAAAGTGGTTTCAGAGACTACTATAGAAATAAGTCCTAGACAGGGTATAAAGCCATCCTTTAGCCAGAGGGAGTTTGACCTTAAATTCAGGGTGTGAGTTGGGCAAAGGCTTTTTCTTGAATAGAAGTAAAGTTATTGGTAGATGCTATTGGATATACAGTAAGTGAAAGACGGTACTGTATTTTAGATAGTGGATCCATGGGCCAGTCACCCCACAATAAGGCTTAGTATTATCTGTTTCAGTTTATTTTGTGTTTTCTTCCTCATAGTTTTGTTGTTTATACTATTTTTATTTTGTAAATAACCTTGTTTTTGATAAAGATTTTGTTTCAATATTTTTGTTCTGTGTAAGGTGGCATCCAGATAGTCATCCCATCACTATTTATGCATTGTAACTACCAGAAATTCTATGTTCCACCCTGATTATAAATAAAAATGTAAGACTACTAAAGAGCTTCATACACTCCTTAGACGCCTGAATTTTAGGGCCAGAGTTAGCCTCTAGATCTACTACACTCCAGAGCCATCAAACAGAGTACCTCTGAGATAATGCTTTAACAGTATGGGTTAATGCTTAGGGCCCACTGATTAAGCCATCTTTTGTGGACTTGTTCTGCCTGCTCAGAAGTATTCAAAAGTCAGCTGCCTATTTGTAGTACTTCATTATGCAGACTAGGTGCAGGGGATATCTGTTTTCTAGCACAACTTTCTATATTTGTTGTAATATCAGCTTACATTTCCTTTCATATTCAAATTTTCTGACTTATCGATAATGTGTAACAATTGAAATACAATGGACAGAAAAATGTTTGGAGAAGCTTAGTCATCTGGGCATCATTAGAATAATTTTATTTGTGAGTAACAGCTGCCTCTTTAGAAATATTTGAAGCATATTTCCACTTTTTGTATTATTCAGATCTGATTGTAGGCAACAAAGGAGATGAAATTTGCTACTGTAGTTCAATTTGTTAAATTGCACAGACAGATTCAGCAAGTTCCTTCCTAATTTTTCAGTAATCGGGTATTTATAGTGGTATCTACATTCTTTATCATTAGGAGAGAGAGATGCAAATAACTTTCTAACAGAATTATAAAGTCATCTTTTTCGAGATGAATAATTGTCATTAGAAACATTTCTTCATTATCTGAGATTAGCATGATTTGACTAAAACATGTCTGAATCCTCATCCTCTCAATAATTAAACAGCTAACATATATTTCTTCAAATAAAATAAAGAAGCCTTTCATGCTGAATTAAATTGATGCTGAGCTTTAAATGGCAACTATCATGAAAATTACTGTGATTTGGCTTTAAAGAAGCTACACAAAAATCCAAGCAAGCCAGCTGTTCATTTCTAGGCAAGAACTAATTTAAATGAAAAAGTTCTGTATGTAATAAATGAAGCTTAATGAACCACAAGATAGGACAAATCAAAGGATTTAAGGACACAACATATGTTCTAATACCATCACCGTTGTAATAAAAAAGGAAAATCAAGTGTCTAAAGAAGATTTTGATCATATTAACCAGATACACGATCAGAAGTCACAATTATACATATACTTGGAGTTAAACCATTTTCAAGTGCAGGCACAATTTTAGTATTTAGGTTTTTATTTTTATAGCGTAAGTTACTCAAATGAAATGCACAAGTATCTTAAAAAATTCCATTCAGACTTGACAACTATGTCTATTTTCAATAACTGGTGTAACAAAAGGACACAAAGAGATTAGGGATCTTTGGAGCACCTAGAAGGCTAACCCCGTATATTCAAAGAAAACATGGGTAAAGTGCTATAAAAAGAAAAACATTGTACACTCTCCAAAGCAGACTAACTAAGATGGTGTTGCTCCCGGTAAAAAAGGATCTTGGCAGGGAGAGGCAGGAAGAGACAGGTACAGGCAGGCGGAAACTGGAAGTGATGTCAGAAGTGTCATGGTAGTCAATATTCTGGTCTAGAGAAAGAGGAAGAGAAGATGCATTAGTCAACAGTGTGCCCTCTGGCTTTCCAGGGGAAGATTACAATTATCCGAGCCTTGAAATTGCCCCCTGTGTTCATGCGTGTGACAAGACCCCCAAAGCCCAAACTGCAGATTCATGAACCCGGGATAGAGTGTCGGCGTTGGCATAGAGAGAGCCTTGACGAAGAATGACTTTAAGCCGAAATAGTTGCAGATCCAAGAACCACCTAGTCACACGAGGATCTGATCCTTTATGAAGTGCCATCCACTCTAGGGGAGAGTGGTCCATCACCAGAGTGAAATCACATCCTAGGAGGTAGTAACGAAGCTAATTAATAGCAACCCATTTAATTTCCAAGGCTTCCCTTTCCACTTCCCTTTTTTCATACCTGGTTTACTGATCTAGTAGTTTCCAGCTCAGGAACATGATGGGGTGTTCAACACCAATGACACTTTGGCTCAGCATGGCACATGGACCTGTGTCCTAAGCATTGGTCTGTAAAATAAAAAGAGAAGAAAAGTCAGGAGTAATTAACACTCAGTATTGACATAAGGGCCTGTGTCATGGAATGCAGCCTGTTTCAGCATACCAAACCACCATGTTAGGAGACCTCTTCTTTGTGAGGTCTGACAAGGGAGCTGCTCTCTCAGAAAACCGGGGAACAAACCAGTGGTAGTAACCCACTAAATCTAAGAAAGCCTGCACCTGTTTCACATTCTTCAGACAATGCCAATTCAGGATGGCTTTTACTTTGCTGCATTGTGGACAAATGGTACCCCTCCCCAACAAGTAGCCCAAATATTTATCCTTGGTCAAACTGAAGAAACACTTCTTTGGGCTGATACATAGGCAGGCATCTCTAAGTGTTAGGAGCATTGGGCGAACCTACCACATGCATTCCTTCATGTGCAACGTCATCCAAGTAAGCGGCACTATAGTTATTGTGGGGCTGCAATAGTCTATCCAAGTAGAGCTACTACAGGAGCCCCATGTAACCCAAATGGGAGAACACAATACTGCCAGTGGCCGCTAGGGGTGTTGAATGTGGTCTTTACCCTAGCGGATTCTGTTTGATTAAGTTGATGGAAGTCATTGTAAAAGAGCTAACTCCCATCATGCTTAGGAACTAGGACTATAGGACTGGATCAGGGAACTAAACCTTTCCTCAATAACACCAAGGTCCAGCATCTTCCTGATCTTCTCAGTTCCCAGATAGGCATCTAGGAGATGGGCATGAGCTTGTTCACAAATCTGCTGCCAGAAGGCTTGTTGGACTAACAACAATGACCTTACCTCACCCTCATGCTCTGCTACACAATATAAAAGCTCATTATTAAGCACAACATGGGGCCCTGGTGGCATGGAATAGGACATGCATTGTTCATCAGTCAGGACTGCATTCTTGGAAAACTTAAGGGAATTATCATTCCACTGTTCCCTTTTGAATAACGGAGTTTTTTAAAATTGAAAATACAAAAGTATTGTGGGTCTGGAGTGACCTCAATATGCAGAGTGACATCCTGAGACACCTCATCATCAGTCTCTGTAGAGACGTTAATGCAAGATGGCATTGCATACTGAGTT
Organism: Polypterus bichir lapradei; assembly: GCA_026402145.1. Taxonomy (NCBI): domain Eukaryota; kingdom Metazoa; phylum Chordata; class Cladistia; order Polypteriformes; family Polypteridae; genus Polypterus; species Polypterus bichir. The sequence continues at coordinate 2,432,677 of JANRMT010062836.1, forward strand.
GCAACATGATCGTGTACCGCTTCTCGCTGTTGATGCGGTGCAAGGATAGTTTGAGATGGTGATTCTCTGTCTACTGTATAATTACACCTAGAACTTTACATAGGGTGGTTCATGTCACTCCAATTTTTATGTTTAAACAGTCTCACCCCAGTGTCATAGGATAGTGTGGCATATGACAGCCACCCTAAGTTTTCAGGTTATCCCTTGCTTAATTATGATACAGATGGCGGACCTGTACCATCAGGTTTCCCCATGAATACAGGTCAGACTGCTCACTCCTGGTGCCCATTGTTGCAGAAGCACATAACGGCAAGCAACAATGGAAATGTTAATGACGAAATCTGTAAGCGCTGTAACCATATGCCCATTCATTACACCTCCTCAGTGAGCATAGGTGACAGAGAGTTGGCCATTAAACAGTACCTCTCTCTTTGCCCCCAACTGCAATTCATCGGCTCACTGAAACGGGGACAACAGGCGAAGTTGTGACCCCCCTCCACATACTTGTGGCAGTGGGGAGGCACGCCTCTCTTGTAGTCCAATCGCATGATCCATGGTGCTGCGAGTAGGCTCAGGTATGGAGTCATGTCTCATCAGGGTTGGCAAGCAATCAATGAGCTGTTTTGAACCCTACATTTGTGAAGCTGCTTGGCGTCGATTGAGAGTTGCTATTAGGTCCCCCAATAGATTTTATCTCAAGCCTACAGATTGGCTGGACGAGAAAACTGGGGAGAGCATTCATGAGATAGTCACACGCTACCTTCTCTATAGTCTCCTTCAGAGAGTACTTTTCTGGATTCAGCCAGCACCCGACTCCATAAATCAAAGGCTTGGGAGTCACGCTGGTCGCTCAGGGTCAAACCGCCACTCCCTGCATGACCTCACCTGCTGGTCCAGGCTGATACCATATCTTAGCAACACCGCAGCCTTGAGTTGGTCATGCTCACCTGAGGCTTGCTTGTCAAAGTCATAATAGGCCCATAATAGTGATGACAGGTAACAGTACACCCAGAAACTATAAAGAAAGTCTCAATATTTTCATCATGTTGTAAAGGTAATAACAGGGATGGACCTGACAATCCTTCTTTTTGAAAAGTGGCATGGGTTCTCAAATGTACCTCTGCCTCAGCAAACTGTGTCCGTTCTTCCCCTACCTGGACCTCTAAAGTCCAGATTTCTGCGTTTACTTGTTCCTGTTGCTCCATCTGTCAGCAACATCCATAGAATCATGCCGACTACGCCACTGTAACAAAAGGACACAAAGAGGATCTTTGGGGCACCTAGAAGGCTAACCCCGTATATTCAAAGAAAAAAAACATTGTAATGACATGAATCTCCAAAGAAGACTAGCTTAGATAAAACTGCTTACGGTAAAAAAGGATCTTGGCATGAAGAAGCGGGTCCAGGCAAGCAGAAATCAGAAGTAATTTCATGGTTGTCAATCTTCCAGTCTGCAGAAAGAGGAAGAGAAGAGGAATCCATCAACAGCACCCTCCAGCTTTCCGGGGGAAGATTACAATTATCTGAGCCTTTAAACTGTGCCCTATGTGCATGTGTGTGACACTAGGTAAACTGATATGTTGTGACAATGTGAGTATTACAAGTTATCGAGATGTGGGATGATTAGGAGGCTAGAATGACCAAGCCATGATGAGCAGTTTAGCCATAACTTTAGGAAGCACCGTACTGTTTACAAAAGATGCCTAGGGATCTTTAATGAGTGCAGAGAGTCAAGACCTCGGTTTTACATCTGATCCAAAGGATGGCATCATTTCTGCAGCACAGCATCCTTGTCATTATGCTGGGGCAATGAAATCCACACTGAGACATCAGGATAAGCTTCCCCTGATAGCCTTACAGGCACCTCTTACAAGATCAGTCATAGCTTTTCCATCCAACTACTGGCCGAGCCCAAACATACTTATCTTCAGGTGGATTACCTGTTCTGAAGTGCATGAGGTATGGCTGAGATATTGTCTTTCTATAAAACCATAGAACTAAGGATACAAATAGATAATTAAATATTAAAACTTTGTTGTAGCAGTTTATTTTCTATAAATATATTGAATGTTTCCTTGACTCTCTGCAAATGTGGCATCCTTTCATTATGCATGTTTACTAGAGAGAGAGGCTCAAATTGAAGTGCTGATTTACTAAATCTTTAATATTTGACCCTAGTGAGAGGTCAAGCAAAATGACACTTTTTATTGGCTAAGTAAAAAGATTACAATATGCAAGCTTTCGAGTCAACTCAGGCCCCTACTTCAGGCAAGATGTAATAAGTCAAGGATCTGAACATTTACAGAAAATCCTGGAAGTTTAAAAGTCCAAAATGACAAATAAATCTGACCTAAATCTGGCCAGATTTTGGCAAGCAAGTGCTGCTTTTTCTGTCCCTGATCTGACATTCAGATCTGGGCCACTGTAAGAGTGAATCAGGATAATCATGTGACTGCCACAAATATTCTCACTCCAATCTAATTTTCAGATTCAGACCAGTATTGCTGTTTTATCATTGAAAGACATTTGGGGACACCATTCATAAAACATGAAATCGTCTTTTATCAGATCCACAGATTCTTTTTTGTAGACTACAGTTACATATTACATGCACTTCTGTCGCTATTGCCTTTTCTCTATTCATATACTTAAAACCTTTAGCGATCAACATTTCCCAGTTGCAATGCACTTGCACCCAAAACTATAGTTTACTAGCTTCACTCAGGTATGAGTGTACTGTGGTTTATGTCTTACAACCTTGATTTACCTAGCTGAGAAAAGTAATCACTTCCCCCAATGTCTCACTTTGACTGGGACAGCCAAGTCAGAACTTTACTTTCTTTTTAAATTTCCTGTTTACATTGCTTTTAAACTTCTTTCTTTATAGTCATTCTGGTGTGTGTTTAGACCAAAGTGTATGTATATTTATTTATTTACTTATCTACCTATTTATGTATGTATTTATTTTTAAAGAGCTTCTATAAAAAGGCAAATTTCCCTGGGAACAAATAAAGTACTATCTATCTAACTAAACAGAAGCAAAAACAAATGTGGCTTTTCATACCATCAGGCTGGATAGTCCTGGAGTTCTTTAAGCAGACAAAGGTTAGCAACTTATTTAATATCTGTGTCAATTCAAGATATCTCTGGTAAAGTCATCATTTCTGGTCAGCTCTTTCTTGTCACTAATCTCTGCAGCCAGATTATCATCTAGTCTGATTTGTAGGCATTTCTGTCTCTGTAGCTGGCTCATCGGTTGACTTTTTTACTGTCCTTATATCATTGAGGCTCATAAAATTCCAATCCTTTCTTACAGTCTTTCTTTTTGGGGGTATTGCTCATGTGTCTAAAGTCTTAACAGAATCTCCTGAGGACATTGGGGTGGCTTCGGTGGATGGGTTAAGTAACTATCAAAACAATACTGTTTTTATCAGTAAAGTTAAACAACTTCCTGAAACAATACTTCTTTTCACACATTCCACTTAGAATATATGTTTACTCATCAGAAAACTGTTTCTTAAAAATATCCAGTTCAAACTTATCTCACCCTTAAAATACATAATACATTCAATTATGACAATGCTAGATACAGTAATCCCTCGCTATATCGCGCTTCGACTTTCGCGGCTTCACTCTATCGCGGATTTTATATGAAAGCATAACTAAATATATAACACGGATTTTTCGCTGCTTCGCGGGTTCTGCGGACAATGTGTCTTTTTACTTCCTGTATATGCTTCCTCAGTTGGTTTGCCCAGTTGATTTCATACAAGGGACGCTATTGGCGGATGACTGAGAAGCTAACCAATCAGAGCACGCAGTTAAGTTCTCCTGACTGAGAAGCTAACCAATCAGAGCACGCAGTTAAGTTCCTGCGTGCTGAATGCAGTGTTAACCAGGAAGTCTTGTCTCGCTCATTCAGCATCAATGTGTTTCGCTGTGTAAAGAGTTGTGCTTTTTTGTGATTATCTTTGTGCATAGTCAAACCCTTCATTATGGCTCCAAAACAATCTGCTACTGCTTCAGGGGCCGTGCCCAAGCGCCAACGGAAGATGTTAATGATTGCCGAAAAGGTAAACGTTTTGGATTTGTTGAAGGCTACGATTCTTTTTATTTAAAAAGTAGGAAAGGAATATAAGATCTACAGCCGCAGTGTCCTTTTAACCAGGGTGGAAAACGAGTTGTAAGTGGATGTAATAAGGCAGTAGTCTGGATGGATCTGCTTTAGGGATTTGGATTGAAGACTGCCAGAAGAAGAACAACGGCAGTGCTACACAATCGCCTGAAGTGGCTCTTTTAGAAGAGCTGTAACGCTCTCCTTTGTTGTGCAGTAAAATTAAACTCATTGTTATCGGACAAGTCATCGTGTCATTGTTGGTGAGTAACCATAATTAATTTTCTACTTACAGTACTTAATACATGTACGTACGTTTAGTGTCACTGTACACACATTTACTGTATACTATTTTTCTTGCATTGTACTTATTTATTGCTGGTGGCTTGTCTATCGTAATGGCTGTAACATATGTGATATCGGAGACACTCAATATCTTTAAAATAATATTTAGGTTTTACTGTATATAAACAGTGTGTTTATATACATAATTTCAATGAATCTTACCTAATATCTAAGAGAATACAAAGGGATTATGCTGTATAACTCTGCGGGGAATATTTATAAACAGTGTGGGAGAGTTTATAAGGGCTTAAAATATATAAAAATAACCATACAAACATATGGTTTCTACTTTGCGGATTTTCACCTATCGCGGGGGGGTCTGGAAAGCAACCCCCGCGATCGAGGAGGGATTACTGTAATACAAATACACAACAGCAAAATGACAAAACCAATGTTTCATAAGACAAGTATACTTTATGCAGTCCTTAACTCAGTTCAATTCTCCTTTGCATACTTTAATTTCTGAGTATTTTAATCCCCATTACAATTTGCCATCTAGAAACAATATGGCTGCCAAAAACAGAACAATTGAAGCCAAATAGAGGCCATTGCTGGCATGGAAATAACACAACATTCTCAATAAGGCTTAATTTAAATCAGGGAACCAGGCCATCTCTTGTAGCACTGAGCACAAGATGGGAACAATTGCTGGACTGGAAGTTAATTTATCACAGATCCCACTTAAATACACGTCCACATTCAAGTTCACATAGGGAGGAATTAAGTAACATATACATTTATTTTGTCTTGAATCAGCCCTCTGGCCCATCTCTCCATTATTCAGTAATACATTACATTATACTACAAAATAATGCATGAGGAGCCATAGTCTACCACATTTTAAGATGGCACTTCCCTTGGGAAAAAATGTGTCATTTGAGAGAGTGCATATCTGGGATAACATGCACATGTTTTGCTCCTGTGCTGGTCAATTGATGATTCTTCCTTAAGTTATGCTGTACATAATGAGAGCTGACTGGAGATGATGTAAGTGGAGGCAGAATGAGTCCTCCTGTTGACTAAGGTCTTCCTGGCTGAGGGCAGAAGTAGGAAACAGGCTGTGGTGTAATAATCAAATCCTTCCCCTGTCTTAATTTGATCACAGACCTTGGAAGAGATAAAAACTCTTGCACATTTGACAATATATACTGAATGTAAACTACAATTTCTAGTTCATTTATCTATTTTCTGAACCTGTTTAGTCTAAATTTAAAGTCTGAATGGACCGAAGCCCATTCTGTCAACTTAAGGTACGAGGTAGGAATCAACCCTGATACACACAGGTCCACCACATAGAGCAGAAAATTTCACAAGTCTGCTGAGATCCACAGTTCAAAACTGTAATAATGGGGGACAAAAATTTTAATTGAAAACACGCATTTTAATTATGAAGTTTCATTTAGGTTGATTTTGCAGGAAACAGCTAGGAATTATAGAGGGACGAAAGGTATCATGTTTCTAAATGACAAAGTAGACAATTATCAAAATTGACTAATCATGCTAGATCTTACTGTGTTTTTGTATTTATTGTTCTTTTTTTCTTTTCTTTTCTCTCCTTCTCTTGCTACAACCTACCAGTTGTGACCACTGCTTTAAGTAACTTTACTGTCTCACTGTCTCTTGTTGCCATTAATGATAACTTTGCTATTTGTGAAAGAAATATGATAATACTATTGAATCAAATATTTTTCTTCATTTTTGGACTAAGGTCACATTACACACAACAAGAAAATAAGCATGTTAATATTATAGAGATTGTGTTTAACTTATTTTAAGTTTAATATGCAACACTTTAATGAACATTTTTCTTTAATTGCTATTTTATCATTTTTCTGATACAGAATAAAATGTCTAACTTCATTTAAATGACAAGCTTTAACACATTCAATTATAATGGTTTTGATTTATTGTTCTGCCTGTCTTGCTAAATGAAGTGAAAAGTAATGTTATTATATGAAAATATAAGCAAACTATTTCTAAGGTAATGGTGAAGCACAAATAATTATACAGTATCTCTTCAGAAGCAACCTTTTTTTGAAACACTATTATCTTAAGTGCTTAGGTGTTTTAGTTGAAATGCAGAAGTTAAAAATGTTTCTATACATAAAATGTAGTTACTTGCCATTATTACAAAGTAAAGCTTGTATTGTAAATGTCTTTTGACAAGGGGTATTTTTCTGGAAGGTAAACTGAATGTAGATGTAGGAATGTTTATTGTAAACATGATTCTGATAAAAATCTGAACATAGTTTCACTATATGGCAATGCAAATGTATGTGTTAAATGAAGTGCAACACTTTACTTAGAAATCAGTTTAAAATGCAGAATAGAAAAGAGATCTGATCACAAACTGACGTTACAAAAGAGGGATTGATACTTGTGTGATAATTGGATCAAAACACAGCCTGTAATACACAACACAGTTATTGGCATAATAAAACAAATACAGACTAATAAAAATGTAATTCACAATAGTTTTTGGCACAGTAAAACAAATACAAGCTAATAAAACTTACAGTAAAAGTGATGTGGACTTATCAGTTCAAACAGAGCATACCGTAAACAAGACAACTACTCTGATCAGGATATGGAACGCCTGAGAAAGATAAACGGACGACTCGTTTGTTAGTTTATTTTGAGAGGACTCACTAGAGATCAAAGACACTATAAATTTATCTTGAAAAAAGAACAGAGAAAAAATCCCTTGATGCTTTACATAACATTCAAACCTCTTTATGAAGATTAAATATAGTATTGTGTCATCATCTTTAGCACAATATAAAGTAAATTTTAAGGCACTAAGAATCAGACTTTTATCATTCGTTGTTCGAAGGCATGAGATGCAATGCACTGTTTCGCAAATTTATATTACATCATATTAACAAATGACAAAGCATAGTAATGGTTTATGTTTTTAAATTTCTGCTAGTGCTCAATAGAGTTTGATAGGCTTGAATACTTACAGGGATGAGAACTCTAACTTGTATAAGTCTTTCCTCCATATATTCTGCTTCAAGGCATGATTACGATTAAGTGGTTTTGGCCTGGTGATAACTGTCTTTGTTATTATTTTCGGAGACGTCCTTTAATATTGTTCCTTCATTCAAAGATGCATATTACTTTACTAAGCCTGGAATGTTCATTGTAGCACATGCTGGTAAACTTCTCACCAGTTCTTTGTTAAGTGGGGAAAAAATTATCCAGTTGTGTTAGGCCATTGCTGTAACAGACATGATTCTTCCCATATTTACCTGTAAATGGGTCTATGAAATGAAAAAGGTTATAATGTTTGTAGATCATCTTATTGTCTCAAGAGAGTTACAGTCCACTACAAATATTAGTAATCACAGATAAGGATAACCTCAGTTTTATAATTAGAGATGCTTCTATACAAGGCAAAGTGTATAGTATCAAATCCCATGTGGGAATGCACTGTACTGGTTGTCCAAGTTTATGGATAAAACCTCTAAAAAGCATAGTGTTTAATATAGCTTGCTGTAAATACTTTGTCCTTTGAATCTTTTATGTCCCTCTCCATGACTTTTGCTTTTTGTTTTGGCTGCATTTTAATGTAGTTATTTAGCTTTAACGTTTGTGTTCAGTTTCAAGTGTGATGATTTTGGTCTCACATCTCGGAGTTTGCCAGTATTTCTGGTATTCTGCTTATGACTTTGTCATGGTTTCCCCATTCAATATGTCAATAGATTCTGATTTATATTTAAAACTTCTGTCACTCAGTACAGTTAGTATGATGAATATAATGAATAAAGAACCCCTGGGTTCCAGTGGTTTCTGTGGTCTGTAAGAAAGAGGAGGTGTATGAAGGGGACTAGGTGTTATGATAACCCTTAATAGATGCTGGTTTTTAGAGATAATGAATGAATCTAAAGAAAAAGGCTAGGAGGTGGAAAGAACAAGTAGGGTTGAGTATCATTTTTTAGAAGTGAATCCATGTGCCTAGATTCCAAGATCTGTGGGCGGACATCTTATATAGGCAGAATAAGATGACGTAACATGTAAACAATATAGCTGCTACCATACAAAAATCAAACCAAAATGGTGGTGATTATACAATAAAAAATAGAAAAACAAGTCTAATAAGTTCAAAAACTAAACAAATTGAATTTTTAAATTCCAAAACGCAAACTCATTCCAGTTAGGTCAAAATGAAGCCTGAAATCTTTTGAGGGGGGCAAACTATAAGTCACCCTCAATGGGTAACTCATGGCATCATGAAGGAATTAATTAATTATAGAATACAAATAAATTACAGTACAGATGCCCTGAGCCATAACTGGATAAGAGAAAGGATAGTCAAAATTGTCTTGAAGCCAGTAATGATAGTCACTAACTATCCATCCATCCATTTTCCAACCCACTGAATCCAAACATAGGGTCACGGGGGTCTGCTGGAGCCAATCCCAGCCAACACAGGGCACAAGGCAGGAATCCAATCCCAGGCAGGGTGCCAACCCACCGCAGGACACACACAAACATACACTAGGGCCAACTTAGAATCACCAATCCACCTAACCTGCATGTCTTTGGACTGTGGGAGGAAACCGGAGCACCCGGAGTAAACCCACGCAGACACGGGGAGAACATGCAAACTCCACGCAGGTAGGACCTGGGATGCGAACCCAGGTCTCCTAACTGTGAGGCAGCAGCGCTACCCACTGCGCCACCATGTCACTAACTAAAAAATACAAAAAGAAAACTTGGAGCAAAAGTCATTTGAAAACAAAGTTTTAATTTACCTGAATTCTTTTTCTAAAGCAAGCTCTTTTATTAGAAGTCTTCCTTTAATATTTAAAACTCCAGACATCTCTTTGAGGGCAACACTTCAGTATCTTTTGTATCCTGGGTCGCATGGCATGTACAAGTCCAAGGAGGTTCTGCTCAACCTTTATAATGCTCTGATTAGGCTTCATCTGGAGTACTGTGTACAGATTTGGTCTCCAGGCTGCAAAAAAAGACATAGCAGCACTAGAAAAAGTCCAAAGGAAAGTAACTAGGCTGATTCCAGGGCTACAGGGGATGAGCTGTGAGAAAAAATTAAAAGAGCTGAGCCTTTTCAGTTTAAGTTAAAGAAGATTAAGAGGAGACATGATTGAAGTGAGTAAAATAATGGAGGGAAATAGTACAGTTGATTAAGACTGTTATTTTAAAAAATGGCAATGTGGCAACTTTCTTTGAAGGCCATTAGATCATTGCTATCCTATCATAACTGACTAGTCCTTATGACACATAATGATCAGTATTGTTAATGTACATTCATCAGAAGCAAGGAACTGTGAATTACAGTTTTGAGTATTTTTAGTCATAATTTGGGGGTTTGCAGAATGCCCTGCCAATAAGCATAGCGGAGACAGGTCTCCCTTGGAGAATCGCCGCCAACAATCACAACAGAACAATGTCAATTGCTTAAACTGCCTGTGGCAACCCATCATGAGACACTTCTCAAACCATACGCAACCCTTCTAGGTGAATACAGTGGTGAGTCATGACCCAAAAGGCGACAACCCGAGACCCATTTTGGGTCACAACCTATAGTGTAAGAAGCTATGATATAGAGCCTGTTCCTGATGTGGGCCTGAAAATAGACATCTGCTTAAAAATGCTGCCTTTCAAGAAAAATAAAATACAACATATCTAAACTAACGGAATTACACTATACTCAGAAAGATATGAATGCCAAAATTAATAATAACACGGCCAATGACTTCTTTGGGCCCACATAATGTTATGTTAAACTGGACCAACCATCAAAAAAGAATAATCTTAACTGCAGATAACCAAAATGAAAACTCCATATCCCACACTTAACTATAATAAATAAAAGAACCCAGCAAACACAAAAGCACATGTTTAGTAAAACACTTCCTATACCATCCAACTTTTATACAGTATATACCCTGTACACCCCATGACAGTAATTTAAAGGCCTCTGCATCTTGAGCATAGTGAAGTAGAGTCAACAAGGACACATATGAAAAACTCAGTGAGTTATCAACTCTGTTCAATTGCAGATAGTTAAATTGACCTTTACATGCAGAGGAGATGAAAACACCCTGAGGATGTTGAGACAAATCAATCCTATTCAAAATACTGGGGTATGACTACATTTCTTATTTTGGAATAAAATGGAAAATAAAAACCCTCACAGCAAAATCAACTCATTGCTTCAGAAAACGAGAGCAACAGTTCATCATAATTGAACACTGACAATAAAATTCCAGAACCTACTGCCCCAGGCACAACAGTGTATTCCTTTCCAGGAGCTCACATTGACAAAATAGTTTATGACCTTAATGTTGGATCAGAACATACTAATGATACAGCTGCTATGAAGAGTTTAAATTGTAACAATCCAAGTTTAATTAATTCTGTTGTTTACTCGAGTAAGAAAGGACTGGAGAATCAAAATCAGTGCTAAATACATATCTGATTCTTATAACATTATAACATCTTTAATGTATAATAAGGACATTATATTGCTGGACTCTATGGTCCCTTATAGCCAGTCAAAATGGCAATAAAACTATTCTTTGAAAAACCAAATAACTATCAACTTCATCTTTTAACACTATTTTTTTCACAGGAATTCCAGTCTAGCCCTCATTGTATGACCAGGAATACCATTTACCTAGAAAGATCAAAGTTTAATTATTACATTTATCATAGATCATTCAAGTCCATTTAAACATTTAATTCATAACATTTTTTAATCTGTAATCTTTTGTATTGACTCAGAATAAGACAGAGACAATTTTAATTGTAGAGACTTAGAAGATGAAACATATTCAAAAAATCAATCCATATTGTTACCTAAAGTCTAACTGATCTGTTGTCAAGTTTTAACACTACAACAGCCAACTGGCATTGGGTTTTTAAATCTTTAACTATTTCATCAATGCACTTTTTTACACGAAAAACACCCTATTACTATCATTTTATAGCTGATATTTTGAGATCAGACAAGCCAATTTCATATGTGCTGCTGAATTTTGTTTCAATACCAATCAAACATATCAAATCTGAGTTTAAGCAATCAGAACAGATTGTCAAGGTGGTGACTTGACACATTAAAACAATCATGGTGGACGAAGCAAGTGGTGAGTGGAGCAGCAAGGAAACAGAATGTTTATTGCACAGATATTGAAATGTTATTGCCTCATATAACCATCAAATAACACAGTCCTACCACTCTTGACTCTTTTTTGGGTATCCAATATGGAAGAGAAAAATTTATATATTACCATATTAGCATAAATAGCCATAAACGTAATTAACAACTTCTGAAACATTAGATTTAGCATAAAACAGAATGTCAAGCAAATAAGATATGTCAAGCAAATAGTTAAATAAAAAATCAGTCATATTGCATTATTTTTTAAGGTTGAAGCAGAATTGCTAGTGTGAGAAAGGAAGGACAGGACAGGACAGGGAAAGGATGACGCACAGAAACTGCCGAGGACTGGAGAAGGAGGGGTGTGTGCACCTGTGTTCAACCAGTTAGGAAGCTAAAAAAGCAATATCAGTGAAAAATGGCCTTGGTAGGCATGTAAGAAGCCAGCTGGATTAGTTACTCAGCAAAAACAGCAAAAGGCATTGCTACAAACGAGGTCAAAATGATGTAAGGCATGAAAAGTAAGATTAGTATATTCAGGCACTAGCTTAAATAAATATAGAAGAATATATTAGAAATTAACTTTAGCACAGAAATTAAGGCAAGTCAAGTGTGCCGAGCAAATGATTAAATAAATGCATATGCCATATTTATTTTTAATTAAAGCTTAGCTTTGGGCATCAAATAAACCAGCTTAAAAGTCCAAGAAAGAGGAAGTGACGAGAGGAAGCCCATAAATGGAAGAGAGAGAACTTCTCTACCGGCCTTGGTCAGTAAAAATAAGCAAAAACAGAAACTAAGATGGACAATAGACAGTAAAAATACCGGAGACCTGCTGCAGGGAAAGTCAGGAGATAATGATGGTTCCCATGAGAACCCGAGGTATTGGCCGGACAGGTGCAGAGGGGAGTCAGAGAAAAACAGCAAATGAGCTAATTGAGCGAGGTCGGAATGATAAGAAATTACTATATAAGTTTCGAATTCTGAACTGTTCGGGGCTCAATCTGATTTGGCCGAATTGGGTTGAGTCTGTGTTGTTGTTTTATTGCAATAAAGCTTAAAACTCTGTTTGCCTAACCTGAGTCCTAATAGCCTTCTTTTTCAGGTAGAAGGCTTCTTGGTGACAATTTGTCACCACGACACCAGCTTCCTCTCTGAACAGAGGTGGAGGAAATCACATCAGGAAACATTAAGGCATATAATGCTACTGCCTGTCTGCGCCCACTCAACACATTTCAAAAATGACTCTAAATAGAAGAAAAACATGCGAGATTCCACGTTTATGCCTTACCTACGTCATAAGCCACAGTCACAGTGTAATTATTACATATAAATTGAATGTATAAGTAAATGTTTGGGCCATGTCAGATTCTTTATCAATTCCAATTCTGGCATCGAGACCTGGGGCCTCATGCATAAACGGTGCGTACTCGCAGAAATGTTGCGTAAGAACATTCGAATCGCGATGTATAAAACCTACATTTGGCGTAAAGCCATGCACTTTTCCACGGTACCTCATACCCTGTCGTACGCAAGTTCTCCACTCAGTTTTGCAGACTGGCTGCACCCAGCGTCAAAGCAGTGCTACTGTTCCTGTGTGGTTATCCTTTCTTTCTTAGAACCACATTTCTGAAGCGGCTTTATAAATACACTGAAACTAACCGCATATTGTTTATTAGTGTAATGCATCTGATTGTAGATTACCTGTAACAATATAATGGCCCAGGGAATAGCCATAGTATTCCAAATACCATAAGTGCTTTAGCGTTATTACTCTCACTGCACCATCTTCTTCTTCTTTTTCTTCTTTCAGCTGCTGCCTTTAAGGGTTGCCACAGCAGATCATCTTTTTCTATATTACTCTCACTGTACCACTCGGAGTATTTATATCACTGTATCTGAGTGGGGAATCACAGCAGCAGCTGAACGGAAAGAGAATTATCGGGATACAGCATCAGGCACACGCTGCCAAAGCCACAGTAAAACGTTTCAAAGCCTTTCCTGTACGGACTTCGCGGTTCAGAAACAGTTTCATCCCAAGAACTATAAACGCACTCAATCAAGTGCTCCTTGTAGAACTGTTTGTACTAATAAGTACAATTACCCCACTGTAAACTTGCACTACAGTTATAATATTACACAACATGCAGCACTTTATAAAGCGCGTATTTACATATGATGACGATATCATTTTTAAGATGAAATGCAGCAAAATATGTTGATTATATTATACAGATAAAATTTTAACTTCATTTAAATAAATCTGTATTGTTAATACAGTAATTAAACATGTGAGGACACGGTGCCGCAGTGCTAGCAAGTTCATGTATTGTTCCTGCCTTGCGTGCTGTATATTTGCTGAGGCTGGTGCGACACTGGAAGGATAGATGGATAGAATAATTAAACATGTACTATGAAGATATTTCAATGTTCCTTAAAAGTTTTGAAGAATTGTCGTTGTAAGCTTACAGATGGCTTAACGTCTGTTGCAGAGCTGATTGTGTGGCAATTGGGTCTTGCAGTGTTGTATGTATGTTATCATCTAGTTGACGCGCAGAACCAGCCAACTCTATTTAATTTGAAAAGCAACAGGGGTGTAGTGGTGCTCAAACATAAAGAATGCTGGCAGTCACCTCCAGTTCGCCCTTGTGTTTTTTTTAATTGTTTGAGAAAAACATAATTAAAAAAACACAATGTTAAAAATAAAAATAAATTAAGAAACAAAGACTCACTAATGTCCTTGTCTTGCGGTCTTGTATGTATGTTATCATCTAGTTGACGCTCAGAACCGGCCAACTCTATTTAATTTGAAAAGCAACGGGGCGCTGTGCTGCTCAAAAATATACCATACAGTATATTTAGTCGCCCAATGGGGAACATGTGTACCAAGTTTAATGAAAATTGCTCCAGCCGTTCGGACGTGATGCTGGAACATACATACATACATTGACTTTTATATATAGATAGATTATTAGTCTGTATCTTAGATGGCAGCTATTGCCTAAAAAAACCAAACCAACTCACCAAGTTAAATGATCTTTATAACCATGTAGGTGAAAATGTAAGCAAGAAAAGAGTAAAACCCAAATATACTCCTTTCCTTATTTCCACAACCTAGACTGACAGGTTGAAGACACAGCCTTTTAAGCTCATGGAAAAAATCATGCTTACAGTTTGCCTGGGGTGAAAACCATTCCTGAGGCCATGATTATAGCTGTCAGCATATAGTATAATGTACACTGGTTTTACAGAACAGTAAAAACTGCTCTGTAGCTGGCTCTTTACTCATGTTGGCATCACACAATAGTCACCTCAATTTTTTCTTACAAAAAATAATTACAAGTATAATATGAAAAATTAAATGCAACAAACACAAAATATAAGGTTCACTGAGAAACATGATGCAATATATAACAATATATACTATATATATATATA